>WOGO01007739.1:0-10991 GCA_015342085.1 Leptinotarsa defecta
ATGTAAAATTGAATGGATAGAAGTAAGAATCAACTTCGCTTGAGCTATTCGCGGGCAAATAGCGCTCGCTATACGTAACCTCCTTGATAGGTTGTTCAAAAGAAAATCAAAATAAAAAACATATTTTAAGAATTATAAGTGTTAGCGAAATTTTGTGCTGCAGATGAAATATTTAATTATTTTCAATAACCCGTGATTCGGTACAGAAAAAAGTTTTGAAAAAATGGAAGATACATTTTAAAATCTAATTCGATTATTTGAAAGCAAACCAGAATATGGATTTCAACAATGAAAACTTTGTCGTAAATTGTACACCTGAAAAATTCAGTTACTTTAATATTTAAAAAAATCGAAATATTAGAATTAAGGTATTTGACATACATATCAAATCAAAAGATTGATTTGAAGAATAAAATTATTCACTGAAAAATATTTTTAGTCCATTAATATTTTTAATGAAATATCAAATCAAAACATCAAGACTGAATTGTTTTTTGAAATTATTACTGCAAATTTTCGTTGTTTGAGAGGAATTTTACGCCGTCTTCGTGCGCCGTCTGTTAAAGATTTATAATACTAGAGACTAGAACTAAAAAAAAAGTATTTTTGACAATAAATCGGATTAAAAAGTGAAAAATAAATATAGTTTAAAAAAACTAAAAAACACGCTTTTGAAGAACATCGAACTAAGAAATTAAAAATATTTTTTTTAATAACCTTAAAATAATAACGAACAAAAAATACTAGTATTATTGTGAAAAAAGCCTGTGCCCTTTGTGCCATATTTTTATATATCAAGCGCACGTCGGTTTTTTCACAATAATAGTAGTATTTTTTGTTATTGTTTTGAGCTTATTTAAAAAAAATATCTTTAACTTTTTAGTTCGATGTTCTTTAAAAGCGTGTTTTTCAGTTTTTTTAAACTATATTTATTATATATGTTTTCTTATTGAATATTTATTTATGTTATTTGTATAACTGTATGATCTCTCAAAAGTGTGCGAATATGATATTTAAGCATAGATTAGTCAAGAGAATTTAGTTCTCTATTACGTTTTGTTTTTTATCACATACTTTTTCAGGATGATATTTATGATTTGCGATTGCTTCAAATAAACCAATCATAATATGTAATGTATTATTTAGTTTTTTTCCTTACCACTTATAGCTGTTCATATTACAAATGAGATACTTTGGATTCAAGAGTTTATAAACAGAAGCATAAGTTCATCTTTGATGAAGTAAATGAGTATATTTGATTTATACAAATAGAAGCGTTTCAATGAAAAATGTTTCTCTTCAAAGTAAAACAATTAATTTCTCATACGGGATATTTAAATAATGTTTAAAAAATGTTAACATATCATTCTTTCAAAACCCAAAACAGTTTTGCTCAAAGATTGATTTTGCTCAGACTAAAGCATGCATACTCACTTCTCTTGAGCTAATGTGATTATTTCTATTGAAATGTATGCACGATCTTGGTGAAATATTTTTTCTTGTATTTAAAAGAAGCGTTTATTCAGTCCATTTGAAATAATGATTAAAATTCGACTTGAGAGAATATGTTTCTCAGTTTACAAAATATTTCTTCATGAATATAGGTGAGCAAGATTTCTTTAAATCGAGATAATGTTCTACACTTTGAGATTTTTATTTTCACTGTGTAGGCAAGGATCGTCAATTTCAGAGAGAAAAGGCTGTCAAATTTGCATTACTGAACTTCACAATGCTAACGTTCACAATAACACATACAGATAACAATCCCATAAATGTCAATAACCTAGGAACTAGGGAGATTTCTTAGGTCGAAAAATATAACAAGTTAATCTTGATGAAGATCTAGGTAATCAAGTTGAATGGAGAATGTTGCACCAGTGAATCAATTTTGAGCTGAGTTCTCTTCTTATTGAGCATAAGTGATGTCTGCAGTATAGTGTTGATGAGAATATATATTTTTTCGATTGATACTCCACTCCGAATCATAAAAATGTTGTTTTCAATAATAGACGATGGAATTTCCTTTTATCACCCATTCATCACGTACAACACGTAAGT
This sequence comes from Leptinotarsa defecta, assembly GCA_015342085.1. NCBI lineage: Eukaryota > Metazoa > Arthropoda > Insecta > Coleoptera > Chrysomelidae > Leptinotarsa > Leptinotarsa defecta. The sequence continues at coordinate 2,059 of WOGO01007739.1, forward strand.
GCTCATGATAATTAAATTTTCCAAAGAAAAACCTTGTTATATCAAACAAATCACATTGACTGAAAAATATGAGAGGCACTATTTTGTCCACTATAACCGGATAAGTAGAATCTGGCGCATCCACTCTGCTGATGGATCTACAAATTATTGAGTTCGACCATTGAAGTTGTTATACCTGGACAACAACAGCTTTGTTGTTAATCGCATTCAATTTCGATACATTTAAAGTCATGATTCTTTACAAAACTTAGTCGAAAAATTGGTTGGAATTTGATTTTTTTTTAAATGGAGGAATGCATAATTTATTTTTGCAGTTATTTGTTCATAGAATTAGTGTAAATCTACTATTTTATGAATCTAATGAATGACTTTTTTGATTTATTTTTTTAAAAAGTGTTTTACCCTTCACATCAAAAGAAAGAAATCAAAAATAAAAAAATTCTCGAAGCAGTAAGAAGTATTTGAAAGAATATACAAACAAAAATATTTTCAATGGATTAGAACATTTCATGCGAATGCTCATTAGCAAAGTACATCATGACTCCCATTCCGCGTATTGCAAGTTTTTATATGTCGCTTATGATCCGAATGAGTGGGTATATTTCGGAGGACATTTCCGATATAGGTCATATTTTCTCTTTCTGAAAATGCACCTGTTGGAGCACTCCATTTATTCACACAATAGAATTCCATTAGTATCTTGAAAGACGACAGCAGTACGCGATAAATTTCCCACTTGCTGCACTTTCCGCAATTTTCGGGATCTGGACAACAATTCGATTTCGCAGCAGGCAGCACCTGCGAATTTTCGTCTGAACATAGATCGACTTATATTTGAAGGAACGAATAAATATACCTACGGTCTTTGTTGGATGCTCGAAAATCGGGCTTTGAATAGTTGAAGATAATGAAAAGGCGTGGAAACCTGCTGATCGAAATCAAAACACGGAAGGGTATTGTGGAGTATTTCTTTGCAAAATATCGCATACTATCTTTTTATTGAGGACCGTATTCAGTGGTATCACCGAAGTGAAACTGAAAATCTCATCCCTTCTTGAATAAATTTTTTCTAGATCAATTGCCCTAACACCAAACTGATATATCAGAAACAACTTTCACACCAAAGTTTCCAATCTCATCGTTATTCGTCTCTTCTTGTTAAGTTATACAATTTTTCGACAAAGTCAACATCTGTTGTTGTTAGGATACTCAGAAAGCTAAGTACAGTCAAAAACAAATCAATTCATCAGTTTTGAGAACCATAGGAAACCGAAAATTATCCGACAACAGTGAGGACTGAAGGACCTGAATGATTTTTTTGATAAAGATGACCTGAAATAAAATGTTCAAGACATTTGAAATTTTTCAAGAAATGGATCATTTATGCAGTCACTTGAACAAACATTCTGAAAATTTGTGGATAAAAACATCAATATGAATTTGTGGTAATGCAAGATTGAGAAAAACTAATTTGTTCATTTTGTGCTGGAGGACATATTATGAGACACTGCGACAAAAATAACTCCGGAGCCAAAATTACCAATCATTCCTATAATAATGTTTCTTCACTTAATATAGATGAAAGATATACATAATTCTCAAATATAAAAAAGAGTGAATAAACAGCGGCATCACAGATATAGACATATCAGTAGACACTGATATAGACATATCAGTAGATAATAAAAATTTGGGACATATGAGGTAAGTTGAAATTCATCATAGGGAGTAATATAAAATCAATGTTGAAAAATTATTAAAATAAAAGTTTGAATTATAAAATAGTGCTCACTATCGGGCTAACATTTACAGTAGTTCAGCGACAATAGTTATTGACGGTTGAAGGCAAAATGCATTTTGTATGTGATAAAATGACCAATTTTTAGAAAAACAGTGTTAACCAGTATGAAATGAGATAAAATAGTACAGAATGATAAAAACAATAGCTTAAATAAAGTAATTATGTTACATGGAAAGGGGGCAATTTTGTTTATATACTTTTGATTAACCAGTTTATGGAAAACGATCTTTCGGTGAGCAATATTCATTTTTTAATTTTTTTCTTGAAACTTCTGTTACATCAGGTATTATCTGATAAATTAGAGATCTTAAGTAACATGCATTTCTTCTTGTCGTGTTCTGACAACAACGGTTGATCACAGAATTATCACTGTTTTTTGTGTGGTAGGAGTTTCAGCTAGGGTTATCTAAATATTTACTTTTTGAATACTATTTAGAATACTCATACAGAATAATTGCCTCATGTCAGGGACCTGTGTGTTTCTGAAAACACTGTCTCTTGAGTATGTTCGGCCTTTGTGAATTATTATTTTGAAAATCCACTTTTGACTTGTATCAAGATTCATCAAATAACAATCTTCAACTCCTCCCCATCCAATTATCCCGTACGACAATTGAGACTGAACAAATACAGAATATACGGTTTTCAAGTGTTTCATGTCTGGGAAGTTTCTGAGATATTGGAGTTTAGAAAGTGTACCTCTCATCTTTCTTACTGCTTCTTTAATGTGTAAGTCCCAACGAAGGTATCTATCAATTGTTACCCCTAGATATCTGATTGAGCCACTTTCAGGTATATAATAATTATTGTTGATATTGAGTTGTCCAATATCAGATAATCTATGGAAGTATGAAGTGAATCGTAAGTAATTCGTTTTATCGAAGTTAATTATGAGTTTGTTCTGTCGAAATCAGCAACTTTCGATTGCTAGAAAATCTCCTTCTACACATAACTTGAGTTGTTCCCACGTAGATCCTGTATAGGATGGCAGTGTTACTCGCAAAGCTCAAAACGTTACCTCTTGTATCAAGAAGGAGCAGTTCATTCAAGTAACACAGTTCCTTGAGGTATCCCCTATCTCAGAGTTTCCAGATTACTCATTGTTTCATCCAACCTGACCCTCTGTTCACGATCATTCAAATGAATTTTGAAGAATTCATACGTTTTTTCGCGAATACCAATGTTTTTCAGCTTTTCTAAAAGTTTAGGGTGACTCACTGTATCAAAGGCTTCAGAGAGATCGAAAAAAATGCACAGTGTTGGAATTTTTTCACTGAATAACATGGTTAATTGAAGTAACACCTCATTGTGGGATTTCCACCGAATAGTTTACAAAACACGGATGTATTAATACAGCATGAACAATCTAAATTTATGAAAATTGCTTTTTGTAGTCGCAGTCTGACTCATAACATCAGACAATTCGAAATCTATATGGTTAAACGTCTCAATGCAGAAAAACTGATATAATTTCGAATAAATTGAAAATGTAGATCATGTTGAGAATTGAAAGAATTGAATTTCAAGATAGTAATTTCAACTAGAGGTTCCTGTATGAAAGACTTATGGAAACATTGAAAAAATTGAGGAACACAGTGAACAGAAATCTCCCAAAATTATTTTGTCATGCTATATTTCAATCTATTGCTACATATGAAATTATTGACTAGCGTAGACATGAAATGAGAAACAAAGAAGACATATAGTTACAGAAAAATGTTCGTAATCTCTAATGCAACGAAATGCCACATATTTTCCGAGAAAAATACCTATTCAATTCAATTCATTACTCATAGAAATGAGAATGTATCTGAACAAAAAATTTGAAGTTCAATTGAAATTATGATGACTTCAAAGTTATAGAAATTTGCAAAATAGTTCATCTCCTTCATACTCCGAAGATTATTGACTTCTGATTTTTCCATTTTTTTTAAATTTTTAGTTTCAGTTTCAGTAATTAGTAGCATTTTCAGGGATCACGCTCAAGCTTTCGCTTGTATGACAATTGAACAATTGTTGCTATGAAAATGAATTCCACATTCTTATATTAGATGTTTTGTTCATAATGTATAAATAAATGTATTTGACAACATTACACATATAGCAATCAATGTGGGACCACGTGTATTCAATATTAACTCAAATAATACAACAGTTTTTGTACAGTTCTGTATAGAGGATGTTTATAAAAGATAGATTGATTTGTAACTCTTGTGGTAGAAATAAGGAAAAAGTGATGGAAGTGACGCAATTCATAATTTGTTACACAACATCTATCCTGCAAACAAAATTGATACCGGCAAATGTTTTGTTATACAAAATGAACAGCCTTATAGTGAACATCAAAATTTTGAGCAAGGTAATGAATATCTTTAGATTCGAAATGAGTTTTGAACAGGTTTTTTCAACAAATTTCTTGAATTCCTAGAAACCAAAAGATATGAAACGCGAAAACAATTATATTTTCATCATTTGAAGGAGTAACTCACAATCTACGCTTAGATGTTACTGACAACACTTAGAAAACATTCAAAATCTAAAGACTCCTCAAGATTAACGTGAAAACAAAATTTGAATACCAATGAAATACTATGATGATTTAAAAAAAAAGTATACTGTTGAAGTGATTTTGTGATTCTAGAAGTTTATTAGATATTGATAACTTCAATTCGCTCCGATAGTTCTGCAAATTCTGCCATTTTGAGGATATCAAATGAATAAATATGTTTCATTTCAAGAATGTCCAGTTTCTTTGGGTGTTCAATGAATACCTTAGGTTATCATAATATCTGCCTTAAGTGGAAGTTATTATTTCTGATTTTTACTTATATTTTCTTCACAATAAATTCAATCAATAGAGTTCTCATCTTCTTGGCAGGTTGTAAAGCCAAACATTTTGATTTTGACTACGATATTTCCGCTTATGGCCCGATATAAACTCTGTTGGCTTGGAACTCCTGACAGTACAGTAAAACTATAACTGTGCTGAAATCTACTAACGCATTTCTTGCATTTTGTGATTCAATTTACCAAATTGCCTTCAATTCAATATTGAAAATTGAACTCTGCATTTGTGAATTCGATAATATCAGATTCATCCTTCTTTAGATACGAACAAAACTTTGTGAACATGTAGGTACATGTATATCATTAACTTACTTTCTTTGTAATATGCACCCTTGAAATCTGTGATTCTGAAAGAGACATTTTCACTCAACGTCATTATTTGTTTGAATGGATACCTCAACTTTGCATTATTCATGCCAACATCATCAGCACATGGAAATAATTCACAATGCATAAATGCAAAAGGTAATAGTTTCGAGTTATAGCCCGTATATCATTTCGAAATGCACATAAATGCTATTGTTTATACCTGTAATAAAACCCGCTTTATACGTATTCCGAACGAACCAGAAGCGACAAGTTCGTTCATAAACTGCAGTTCTAGTATCCATCAATCTGGCAAAGGAAAACATATCTCAATTCAATTTTAGGGATATGAATACCTTTTGGATGAAGCAGAAAATGAAGTGAGTTTGCTCTTCTGATAAATCAATCTAGAGACTCGTCCCGGCTCCGCAAGGGTACAAAGCTGATATTAAATATACATTGACCCACCGGACATTCAAGGGCATAGAGAAACAGTAATAAAAAGTAACTTCATTTTATGAACGCGCTTTTTTTCCCTGCGGCTGGCACCCCAGTTGGAATATTCAAAAATTCTTTCTTATTTCATATCTACAACATAAAACAAACCTACATGCAACATTTCAGCCTCCGAAAATATAGCAGTACAGAGAAACAGTGATGAAAAAGTAACCTCATATCATGTACACGCTTTTCTCCCCCGCGGCTGGTACCCCAGATGGATTATTAAAAATTCTTTCTTATTGCACATCTACAACATAAAAAGAACCTACATACAAAATTTCAGCCTCCAAAAATATAGCGGTATGGAGAAACAGTGATGAAAAAGTGATTTTCATATGTAAACGTGCCTCTTTTATCCTCAGGGGGTGCCCCTCAGTTGAGATATATGAAAATCCTTTCTTATTGCACATCTATAGCATAAAACAAACCTACATACAAAATTTCAGCCTCCGAAAATATAGTGATACGGAGAAACAGTGATGAAATGGTAATTTTCATATGTAAACGTGCCTCTTTCATCCCCAGGGGGTGCACCTCAGTTGAAATATATGAAAATACTTTCTTATTGTACTTCTATAACAAACCTACATACAAAATTTCAGCCTCCGAAAATATATCGGTACGGAGAAACAGTGATGAAAAGGTAATTTTCATATGTAAACGTGCCTCTTTTATCCCTAGGGGTTGCAACCCGGTAGGAATATATGAAAATCCTTCCTTATTGCACATCTATAACATAAAATAAGCCCACATACAAAATTTCAACCTCCGAAAATATAGCAGTACAGAGAAACAGTGATGAAAAAGTAACCTCATTTCATGCATGGGCTTTTTTTCCCCGCGGCTGGCACCCCAGTTGGAATATTTAAAAATTCTTTCTTATTGCACATCTACAACATAAAACGAACCTACATACAAAATTTCAGCCTCCGAGAATATAGCGGTACGGAAAAACACTGATGAAAAGGTTATATCCCCAGGGGTTGCAACCCGGTAGGAATATATGAAAACCCTTCCTTTTTACACATCTATAACATAAAAAAAAAACTACATATAAAATTTCAGCCTCTGAAAATATAGTGGTACGGAGAAACAGTGATGAAAAGTAATTTTCATATCACCTATTTATTGAATTTTCTTTCTGAGACTCACTAGTACGAAGAAACAAAGATGAATGTGTGTTACGTGAATGATTTGCACATTTATAAATATAGATCGATGAATTTTTATTAGGGAGGGAAATTTGGAAGTTATTACTCCTGTATTTTTTCAGTTTTGATGTTGCTGTGATTCATTTTACTGACAAAACTTTTTTGTGAAGCAATGGTTTATTTACTAAGTGTTACCCTGCTGAAATTATTAGAAACACTGAAAGTGACTTCTAAGCTTCTTTCTCAAGCCAAGGTCGACTCAGAATATGACAAAAGAATAAATATACAGGTACAAAATCCAGGAGGGGCTGAAACGGATGAATACTCAGCAATGGTAATCATTTTATGAAGATAGTTTTCAAATTCTGCAGAAGTTCCGATTGCAATAACAACTTCGGCATTCGGACCAACTCAAGATCATCAACTTTGAGGAGGAGGAAGCAAAAATAATAAGAATAAAGAAAAGAAGATTTTCAATTTTGTGAATATCAGGATTCTCTTTGCAAAAGTCGAACTTATGGACCATATAGAGAAGATGGATAAGAGTCCAATTAATAGGAATCTGTAGTTAATCTGTAATTGGTTAAAGTGGGATTCCCTTTCACTTTGCGATGTAGTGAATACAATATATTGAATGAAGAAATGGTTGGTCTTACTATGAGGATAGGTTGAAGATATGCTGACACAAACAGGCTCATGAATGCTCTGAATGAAGAGTACTTCAAATCGACTTCAGAAGGTTAGAACGTTTCTTCAGAGTGAATTGCACTGATTCTGGTCAGACATATCTACGGAAGACATGATTACATACCCATCTACGGTCTGATGGCCAAAAATGGAACAAACCTTCGCTATTAACGAACTAAACCGGGTGCGAACACTTGCATGTTTAGGAGTAACGAAAGTAATGAAAATCACTCCTACAGCTGTTTTGGAAACATTCTTGACTCTTTCTCCTTTACATCTAGCAATAATGGAAAAGTGATGCTGGGCCAATTCGGACAAGAAAACTAAAACAGAGTTATATGGTATCGAAAGAAACATGTATGGGAATGAACACCAAAAAATGAACTAAACATGGAACGGGAGCTAGAATTTTCTATGTGGAAAGAAAAATTACTTTCATTTACTCACTCGGTCAATACACATTAGTCTTCCAGACGTAAAGAACGATAATTTGTCACGACAACGAAATGAGCTAATCTTATTTTTGAGCTTTTCAGGCAGCTATTTTCAAATTTTGATTTGCTGAACAGAAACCTAAATCTTAGACAATGCAAGTCCCTGATCATGTCAGAAATATCTCATTGAGACAGTATTCATGAACCTGCTTTGAAACAATCAGTTGTTCTTTGATTACAGCATTTTCAGAATAGCTGTTTACGGTTCTTGTTTCGAATCCAAAAATATTACCAAATAGCCTCAGCCATGCAGGAATCAGTATGGTTGAGTTGAGGAACCTTGATCACCGCATCTACTCACTAACACACATAAAGTTTCAATATCTCGTTAACTTGATTACTTACTGAAAGAACTTAGAAACATTTTCAACGTATAATAGTTTCACCACACGGAACAATTCAGTTTAAGTCATACCCAAACACAAATCTTCCATCTTTACTCGCTGCTTCTCGTATAATCCACTCAAACATTATAAACAACAAACAACTACTATCTAGTCTACGGTCCATCTCCGATCTTGACAATACAAAAAGGAATTTTCTACAGCGGTTGCATTAACTAATTTTCTGATCTTATTATCACAGGATCATTGATTCGACTTTCGTATTGTTATTTATTTATTGCCATTCCCAGGTTGAGTTGGGGAACAGCCTTGGCTGATACTCCGCCTATTCACCTTCATACTGAAAGTTGTTTTCTTTTTTTTCATTCTGTCTGATTTGATTGATTTTTAAAGAAAACATACAAGCACTACAGAAAAATCCTTAAGGCGCTCTCACAGCGGTGCCTGTGCGAAACTAGCGATTCATATTGGATTTGAATCGCTGGAGATTAAATTTCATTTGAAAAAACTTTCTCAGGAAGTTTATTCCACATAAACGCCGTTCTTCAAGCCACACTTGAACTTGGTAATATACCCGAAAAAGATGTTAATGAGCAGCAACAGAGGTTGGAGGAAGACAAGATAATTGTATTTGTTATTTACTTTTGGTATTTTTAACGAAACATGCATATCTGTACTTATCAAAGCAGGTAGTTTTTTAGAAGCTCCGTACATAGAAAGAAGAAAGCGAATGCCGCTGGTGATAATTTCTTGACGAGTTGAATTACTATTTTTGAAAACTTCAGCACATTGAACTAAATTT
>WOGO01007740.1:765-10991 GCA_015342085.1 Leptinotarsa defecta
ATCCATATCTTTTTCTTTTTCTTTCAGGAAGCAATTAAGGAAAAGAAAGAAGGACTAGATTAATTTTCAATCTTTATTAAGGCGTGGTGCGATAGTGACAAAAACCAAAGGAATGTGACAGTAAGATGGTGTCAAAAGAAATGTGGATTCTTTAAATTTATCATAAAAAATATGCACGAATATTATCAACTGTTTTTTATAAATCTTTAAATAAATAAAAACAAAAAATGCATAGTAAAATATATTTTTCTTCAAAGAACATTTTCGAACACAGTAACATCAATACCTCTACAAATATTTATTTTTCTCTGTCGTATATCCAATATTGGAGCAGGTTCAGTTTTGTTCACCCTTTGCTTCAAATAGCCCTATGAAAAAAAAAGTCCAAAGGTATCAAGTCTGGCGAGTGGGCTGGCCATTCTGTAGGATCTCGACGGCCAATTCAACGACCGTGAAAGGTAGTATCCAAATAGTTTCTTACTCGTCTGGAGTAATGTAGTGGTGCTCCATCTTGTTGGAATACAATATCCATATCGAATTCATTAGGACTCGCTTCGACGATTTCAGTGATGAGAGGGTCAACAGTAGCTTTCAGCATATTCAAATACAGTTCCCCTGTTAAATTTTGATCAATAAATAGAGGTCCTACAATATGGTTTCCCTATATTCCTGCCCAAACGTTAATTTTTTCTGGATATTGGGTATGTGTTTCCCGGAAAACGTGAGGGTTGGTGTCACTCCAATAACGGCAATTTTGTCTGTGAACATTGCCGTTTAAAAAAATGTACATTCGTCACTAAAACAAATATTGTGGAGATAGGTAGGATGCCTTGCAATGGTTTCTGTCATGATTTCGCAGAATTCTGTTCTTCGATCAGGGTCATCTTCAGTTAATTGGTGAACTAATTTAATTTTGTATGGATGATACCTTTTCCTCTTCAAAAATCTTTACACAGTAGAAGGAGACACCTCATAAACATTCGCGACGGAATAAGTAGATTGTTCAGGATTTACTACCATCTCACCAATTATTTGCACTTTCTGTTCTTCCGGAATGGGGGATTTTTGTTATGTACACTACCGGTAGTTATGAATTTGGATACAAGTTCTCTAAAATATTTTCTGCAGATAAGACGTTCGGAAAACGTTCATTGAAAATCCCTTCGGTCTCGTGAAAGTTATGTGTCGCACTGTAAATAAAAATCGTTCCAATTTTGTTTTCCAATGGATGAGAATTGACCATTTTAGGGATTGTTGACGTGGTACCTTTCTACTTGTAAAACCGAAAACTAAATGAGAATATTTCGTACTGACATTTTTTGTCGTTTTTATAAACAAAAAATAACTTAACAAACCTTGTCTGGTTGTTGGAATTGCCATATAGCAGATAAAAAGGAATATTTCTAGAAATATCGATATTAATGTGTTTGTCTTCAGGAAACTATTAAAAGTTTCGCCATTTTGTAGTAGGTGAAGATTTTTACTTCATATTCTAGGGTTGTGAAGTATTCATCAGGAGCTTCAAAAAATGGTGTGTCAAACTAGCCTTTTCATTTAAAATTTTTTTCCCAGATGGCGCCCAGTCGCCATTTTGAAAGTTTCATTTGTCAATTTCTCTTCAGAATAAAGAATTCATGCATTGATTTCATTATCCCAAATTTAAATTTTTTGAGGTTACCTGTTCAAAAATTAAAAGGGGGGGGATTATTAAAGAAATGCACTGTATAATAAAATTGGTCTCAGAATCACATCAACGTTGGGAAGGCACTCTTTAACATTGTTTTTACACAACAATTCATACATTCACCTCTCATAGCTAATCTCTCCTCTTCTCTCTTGTTCAAATACTTCATAGTGAACTATAAATAGTTTGGAATGTATGAATTTATTACCAAGAGTATCATCTACGTCGTCGCAGTAGGTTTTCACCAAGTTTTGGCTAGCAGAGAATATTTCTTGATCAGAAATAGTTGTTTCAAAAATTCAAATCGTGCATTTAGAATGAGTACGCGTCCATTCTCTTCTGAAGAGCGGTCATGAGCTGGTCGACAGCTGGAAGGTAGCTTTGAGTTCTAAACTTGTCCGAGGGTAACAACAGAACTTCCGAAGATTACGGGTAATCTGAAGTGAACAACCGGACGTTTCTTTTTGTTTTTCTCCTTTTTTCTTCTTCGTAGTTTCGGCAATCAACTAGTTCGAAAGCTTTTACTTCATGTTTATTAAAACTGTCTCTTTTATTTTCAATAGTTGATTTTGATGAAGTAAGCAGTGCTGCTGCAGTGTTCAAGTCCAACCTAGAATTTTGTAAGATTTCGCCGGCTTTGTTTATATGTCCCAAAATATCATCCCAAAGTTTCTAACTTTGCCATACCATCATGCAGACCGACAGCTGTTGCTCTTGATTTAGCTGTGTCTTCTTCGTCCTCAATAATTTCTTCGGGGGCATTTATAAAACCTTTATAGCCTCGCAAGAGTACTTTAGTTGCTTCAACTTGACATGACCAGCGAGTTGTTGTCGTTCTTTTCAGCACAAGAATGGGTTGGTCAGTTTTTGCTTCTCTTAAACAGCGACTAACTGTATTGTACCTGTTAGTTGAAAGAGTAAAATATACTTACAGCTCTTGTAAAAATCAAAGAAACTTATTGCTCTGAGACAACAACTGGCTGCCGATTGAATGACATGATTAAGTGAATGCCCAACACACGGCACCCAAGCTGCTAGGCTATTTTTTCTTTTATCAATGCTTGTAGACCATTATATATGCCACTCATTGGAGAAGCGTTGTCATACGACTGTCCACGAATGTTCTTCAGATCCAGCTCGTTTTGTTCTAGAAAATCAAGCCCTCATACATATCTTTTGCCTTATGACTCTCGTTAGGCATAAACATAAAAAAACGCTCCACAGGAGCGTGCCCCTCAATAAACCGAACCACTAACTTCAATTGGTCAATATGGCCTTCGTCAGGAAATCTGTGAAAGAAAAACTATCGATTGAACGTAATTTTTTCAGGTGGGCTCTTCCTTCCTTTCTACTGTCGGAAAAAATATGTGGCTCATACTTGATGAAAGTTCATCAAAAAATTTTCTAATAACACTTCATTTGGGATTTTCACTTGACAATTTACAAAACCACGATACGTGTTTCACTATACGACATATAGCTTCTTCAGACGTGTTCACTAACAGTTCTGACGTAGCTATCCTAACAGACCTAAAGAAGCAAAAGCGGCAAAGAAAGAACACATGCCATAAAAGTTTTTCCACAAAAAATGTTTTTTATTTTTTTTTATAAATCAGAATAATCCACCTCAGAGTAATCGCCAGATGAACTTGTTGAGACAATATACCATGAGATAATCAGGCAGTGTAATTAGCATTCGTATTAGGAATGAAGGCTTACTAAAAATAAAATTGAAAGCTTGAAAGGTTGTCCTATAAAAAACAATATAAACAGTGTTGTAATACCAAATACATTTGGAAGAAATAAAACGACATAACATTGTTCAAAACTTGTTTGTATTTTGATTACTGTGTTAACACCAATTCCACCAAATGTTCACAAAATGTTAAATGACTCGACTCACTTAAAAGCCCTACCCTGTAACCAGTCATTATATGCTGCATTATATTTTCAATGCCTAATTATTGTTTACATCTCAAGGTGACCGTACACGTATATGTAGTCGTAAATACTGCTATATGTCTTAGTCAGGTAAGATTTTGGTACCTGCCTCTTGGATTCGATGTACCTTTGGCGTTCGCACTCCATGCGGAGGGATGATTGAACTCGCTTCAAAAGTCATTATCATTAGGATTGGGTTTGTCATGTCGTGGGAATGTACACGATAAAGCGGGTATTATTTTTTCGACAAAAGAGAGTAAATAGTACGGTTATATTCATCTCCGATTCCTCTAGAATTGTGTGATGTTTGAACACTTGCGAAAATCAATTTAGGAAATATAATCAAAATTTCATCGATGAATTTCCATTTTTGAACGGAAACTTTTGTTTCACAAAATGAGTGGGCATACTTGGAGACTGGCTATAAATTACCTACACTGCAAAAAAACAACTACTCCCCTGGCTAATACCACGAAGGGCGTTGGATTATATCCGGCAGGTGTCAGTGCAGAAATTTTCACTGAATTTATTCCTGCATATGCTGTTGGCGATACAACTGCCGCAATAGATTTTCAATTATTGAAATATACTTGCAGACCGGTTTCGGGCTGTTTGGCTACTCTTCGGTGAGAGGTAGTCATCAATCATCAACATGAAGTCAATGATTTCTGATAATTGTAAATCGAATTCCTTCAGAGTATCATTTCTCGAACTAGACTGAAACGGACGACAAACAACATGTTTATCATCGCCTCATCTGCCTCTAAACGAGATAACCAACGGCATTATGATGTTTGTGAATAGGCATAATAATATTAGTAGCAGCCAGTTTGGGTTTCAGAATTTAAAAAACACGGAAAGTGCTATGTTTTATCTACGGGAAAACGTTTATCTCAATTAAAATAATCGTGAAATAGCAGCGGCAGTTTTTTGCGATCTTTCAAAAGCTTTCGATTGCTTGGATCATGAAATTCTGCTACAAAAACTAGAAGTGTATGGCTTTAGAGATATATCTTTGAAATGGTCAGAACGTAATCAAAAAGTTACACTCCCCAGAAAGTTAGTTGTTTTGTTTCACAAGGATCGGTTCTAGGCCCAATTCTCTTCTTGTTATGTATTAACGACCTATCCTGCATTAATATAGCTGCAGAAACCTAGCCCGCATTAATATAGCTGCAGAAATTATCCAAGTCGCAGATGACACTACATTATTTTGGCATTGCAAGAATGAAACGGAACTGCTTGATTTGATCAGCAAGGATATTATAAATATAAAAGACTTGTGCGATGCTAACCTTTTGTCATTTAATATCTCAAAAACTATCATCATCACCCTCAAGTGCTCCACATTGGATATTTACTTTACCTGGTTGCTCAATTAATAATGAACAAAATGGCAGCAAAATTACTGGGATTACAAATTGATGAAAATTTGGATTTTCAAGGTCACATAAATAACCTTTGTAAAAAAAATTTATCAGGATGCTTTGCAGTCAGAGTATCAGCAAATGAACTGGGCACTATTGTGGCAAAAACTGTGTACATAGTTCTCACTGATTCCTATCTGCGATTGGTATCTGTCTTTGGGGAACGTGTTGCCAATACATGTTTGATATGGTTAGAAATATGTGTAGAGTTGAATTCAGGAATTCCTGACGACCTTCATTCATTAGGCATAAAATCTTGATCTTGCCTTCCTTACTTATCTTGGAAATGATATTTCTAATGCAAAAAAAAATAGGACGGAAATTTTCATTTCACCTCGCCGAAATACCAGAAATAAGCTCAATATAAGTTTACCGATTCCAATGTCGTCAAAAATTAAGAGGTCTTTCATATATAATGGACAAAACATGTTTAACCATTCACCAATTGAGATCAAAGGCATAACATGTATTACTAAATTTAGTCTGTAAAAAAGTTTCTGATTTCAAAGGCCTATTATTCTTCAGACGATATCTATTCAGACAGAAATTTAAATTATATTAACTTTTATTATTGTATTTCAGTACCTGCTGGTATTTAAAGTGTGTGACTTTTTTAATTTTTTGCTTGATGTTTACATTTGGCTCTGAACTGTATAGTTAAAAATGTTTACGAAGTAGATACTTACTTTTATTTTCTATCCAAGTAGAGGATGCCAAGTAGAGGATGGCGGCCAATTTCAGCATCTGTTACGTTAATTCACCCTTAGTTAGGTATTTGTAACTTTTCAAAAGAGTTTTTTCTCATTTCGTTGTAGCCACAAAAAAAAATTAAGGGTATGGTTAGAATCCATTTTCTACGAGCTTTTCAATGAGCTCATACACGACATAGGTTTGCATTTGAAAAAAAAAGTTGGGAAGGGTTGCAGCTAAGTGGTTGAAAATAAAATTAATTTTATTGCCAAAAAATGCGTACAACGTGAAATCAACTTACGTGTTTCAGCGTTTTTTTCCTAAAATACTGGTTAAAAAGATATTAATTTTATTCCGGACTTTTGCGCAACCCTGTATTTCTTCGGACTCTTGTATCTGTTCATTGTATTGGTTAGTTCCATTAGGTTGTTTTCAAAAGTTTCAACTGTTTCAATATAATTTGTTTTTATAGCTCCATATCTTAATAAATATTAATTCTATTGTGTCGCGGCATTTAGCACTGATAGTATTAATGAATGCACTGTTCGAAGTTGGTTTGCGAAATTTTGTTCCTGAAATTTAAGGCTCAAAGATCAGCTCCGAAATGAGCTCCTACAGTAATCCACGACGAGGATTTGCGGACCCTGGTGGAGACTGACCCGTTACAAACGATGCGTGTGATGTCGAAAAAGCTAGGCGTCAGGAACTGGTTTGAAACGTATTGAAAAGGTCAGCAAGCTCGAAAAAAAAGTGCCGATTTGAACAATCGACAGAAAATGGCACGTTTCGAGGTCTGTTGTTCTTTGCTTTTGCGCAACTAAAACGATTATTTTTTTAATCGGATCGTCACGTGTAATAAAACATGAGACGTTCAGGACAGTGGTTAGATGAGGATAAGCCACCCAGGCACTTCCCAAAGGTGAAAACTTACCAAAAATAGAGCATGGTTACTGTATCGTAGTCAGCGACTGGTGTGATTCACTATAACTTTCTGCAACCGGACCAAACCATCACTATTGTGAGAAAATCGACGGAATATACCGAAAATTGCGTCAGCAATAGCCAGTACTGGTCAACAGACGACGTCCGATCCTGCTATACGACAACTCCTGTCCGCACGTTTCACAAATCGGCATCCGAAACTTAAACAAATTGAACGTCGATGTTTTGCCTCACACACCATGCCCCTAGACCTGTCGCCAATCGATTACCATTCTTCTCAAGAACTTCGATAACTTTCTAACTGGTGAAACCTTCACCAATCAGACCAAACCAAAACGGCCTTCGTCGACTTCATCGAACCACAAGAACACTATTTCAATGCTGACGAAATCAATCGACTTGTGATACGGTGGCAGTGCACGTAACACGTTGGTGTTACGGGCACTGATTCAAATGACGCTCATTTCGATTGAATCGGATACGTATTTACTAAGATAGTATATTTCAAAGTAGCCTCATAAAAACGGATAAAACTTTTGAAACAACCTTATATTTGAATCACGTATTCATTTGAGTTGTCTCAGTAGAGTCAGGGCCTGTCACTGTCATAATCATATCGAATCTGTGAAATTCTGTAGAAGCATTTATGTGAAGTTTCAATATCCAATCAGAATCATATTTGAATATTTGATTCCATTGGTTCAATTCGAGGCCCTGAGAGTGACATATGATTCAGTTATAATGACACCAAGATATTACTTTCATGGTTGTTAGTTTTATTACATTTACTGACCAGTTCAGGGGTCTAATTTTATTTATTCGTGGGAATTAACATTCGAGAGTATATGTAGACCATTGTGGATAGCTGAATATGTCATGAGTTTCTAAGGAAAAAAAGATCCCCATAACACAGAAGTTAGTTTCCAGGTGGAGGTTAGTTTTACTTCTGCTGTTCAAAAATTTGGTGCAAGGCAAATTCATCAGATATCCTGCTCTTGAGGTTACAAGTTGTTTCCCTCCAGCTCCACACCTAACCTTCTACGTTACCAAGAAAAAGTGTTAGAGAACTGAGAAGCACTTCCGATCTTTCAGGAAAGACAGTTGGGGATGTTTAGTTGATATCCGTTTTCGGATTCTTTGGTTACTTCAAGATCTGTAAGTGATTCCACGTGTAGCCATTGAAAAGCGGTTCATGACAGCCGATTTAAGGACTGAGAAGCTCTCGCTCCGAGATTAGAGGAAGGGCAGTTAGGGTCGTTTAGTTGATATCCATTTCCTCTACATAGTCAGTATCAGATTCTTTGGTTACTTCATGATTTACGAAGGGTTCCACTTATAGCCTTTGGAAGGAGGTCTATCATGGCCAATCTCCGCTTCACCAAGACCAGGTTTTATACGAACGATATCTCGAAGTTGGTGACACCGAGTGACTCATATTCATACGACCTTTCGCTACGGATACAAATACTTCAGAATGATGTACCATTTGGGGGAATGTGGCAGAGGCAGACGTGTTCTAATGACCCTTGTTGCACGGTAAACTAAATGATAAGTCAAACAGTCGTTAAAAACGTAGTGGGCATAGCTGAACTTCAAAAGCGTGTATGAATTGTACTGAATGTTCAAAACAAACACTGTTCCAAACACCAGAACTGCAACACTCTTCCCGAGGGTGTATCATCAACCAAGTTGATCAAAAAATTTTTCTCACACCAAATCATCTGTTGAATTATTATTTTTTTGTGGGTCTTCAGGACTATCTGAATCAGTTGCCAATGTAGTATCATCCCCATAAACCCGCTCTTGCTGAATTCACTGCTATCACGTTAGGTTCAAAAATGTTTTGGCAAGTAGGGAACTATGAAAATCGATTGATAAATTACTCAAATAACACTTTAAGTAAAATTTAGACATCATAAGTATAGAAATAATCAACACAAATCAACAAAATGTGGCAGAATCCTCGATGATATTTAAAGCACCTCCACAGTTTGAACACGAGTCGTACTGTTTCGTATAATTCTAAAACTGTTTTTTCATCTGTGAGTTATTTTATTGAACGACTTTTTGTAATAATTTCACATCAAAAAGTCTGCTGAATTTCACGTCTTTTAAGAACACAGTGCCAACTCTTTCCGACGAAGCGAATATTATGGAAAATATCAATTATGTTTCTTTTGCTATTTGCAAATTTGGCTTCATATATTGCGTAAAGTGTCTTCTGATGATCGCAAACAAATGAAAATGCCCTCGATCCTCCTCCTACAATTCTCCCAACTCGTAATTAAGTTCTAAGTGAGCCGGAGACCGAATACGTGGGGTTTGATGGACGTTCTAATTGCATGGTATAGTGGACCGTATAATGGTGGCGCTTCGTATAATTCGAGTCGATAGGAAACCGCGAGGGGAAGAAAACTAGTTAGATGGAAGAGCACTTATTGGAAAGGAAGCTTGGCAGCTTCAAAATGTATTTTGATTCAAATTTCCTGCAACGACATATGTTATATGGAAATATATTATTCAAGGAAATGAATGTTTATATATAAAATTGATAAAAATTATTTACTAATTCATTCAGATTTCAGATAGATCAATTTACCTACCAATTTAGTAAAAATCGAAAAATTATAATGGAATTGACCGATACATGATGATAATCCATGATGAACATATGATACACTTTATCCACATTTCCACCGAACAGCAACACGCGTTTTCATTATACAATTAACATGGACTAAAGAAACTATTGTAGGTATAGTGAAAGATAGTCTGCGGTTTTATGAACTGTTTAGTGAGATTTCATAATAAAGTGGATCATACACGAAAAAACATACAAATATAACATGGGATATCTATATCCCTAACGACAAAGAAACTGTATTAATTTGTTTACGAGGATCTGGAAAGTAAATAAAATATTTATACCTCAGGGCAATAATGGAATTGCTTCTGAGGTGGAAGTACACGCACACACAATTTTGAAGTTATTCAACTTTTTGAACACGATTATATTACTTTGAAAAAATTGATTATTATGCAACATCTACATTATATTTTTCCTCCATGAAAACCAAAATATTGACTCTTTTAAATCGTCACAAATCAGTGAAGCTTTATCCGTTCGTTGCATTTTTTCCTCTTAGTATTCCTTAACATTCACACCAACAATTCCGTTCCTTTGCTTCGTCATATTCTTCTGGACATAATTAAGATTTTCCATAAATTACTTGTCTACTGTGTGTCTCATAAACATTCATATAAGACATGATGATCTGCCTCTGTCCTTTTGTTTTATTGTATAAAGTGTTTCTCGTACACAGCTTTATTTCTTTTTACTCTGAATAGAGGTTGTTCGGTTAGTAATCCTTTAATTATTCTGAACCGAAATCTGCTCTGTTGAAACAGAATTTCGGTTCTCTTGTACATGTACTCGATTTATCTCTTTTTGGTGACATTTTTCAGCCCTGTCCAAAAATTACGACCAAGGTGTCATTCGATTCGTATTTTTGCCTAGAAAGTTTAAGGGAAGGTCCGAAAAC
>WOGO01007741.1:0-10991 GCA_015342085.1 Leptinotarsa defecta
ACATATTTGTTGTAACTTCATTTGTTTTCAAAGCTTTCTTGGTTTGGTATTGCTTCGAATGATTTACATTTCAAATATTTCCCAAAATCGGATATATCTTGCCAGGGGTGTATTTCAGATATGAGAATTTGATATCTTTTTTTTTCGTACTATCCAAAAATAATACCTCCTGCTGCCGGTGGAAATATACATCCACGGCAGATGTTCTGTAATCCAAATTGAATAACGAGACAAGTTTGCTGTGTGTGCATCACAAAATAGGGTTAGGTTCTTCAAACAAATGAGAACTTGTTTCGAACTTGTAAAATATGAATCAAGATTTCTGGTATGGAAGTTCGTTCAATAACCTGTTGAAAAGTTGGATAAAAAAACGTGCCCCAACCGTTGGTCCAGATGGGGGAAGGCGATTCACAGAAAGTTTCCGTTACTACAAATACTGAAATTCTTGTTTCCAACATGGTAATAATTGAAACCATTTTCGTTGCTTCGTTAAAACTTCTACGTTTGGCCTTACTCATTAAAATATTTTTCCAACAATAAAATCATATACGATAATTAGTTCAACTGCATTCAGAACGTATGGCATTCGCACAGCATATGACTGTGAATAATTAGGTGAGTCGTAAAACAACAGCAATAAAAGTTTAATTTTGTGTAAAGCAATAACTTCCTGAGATTTCTGTAGTTATTGCGGTTTTTATTGTCCAGTTCACAGAGAGAGTTATCGTTATGACTTGAAATATATCGGTTAAATTGAGATTATTACCGAGTCATTGAGGTGCGATTGAAAAAGTAATTCGGCCATCCAGATGCTCAACAGACTTGAACATTGGGCGACTGCGAAAAGCAGTATTCGTGGAAAAATGTAGACGCGAACGACTCCTTATTGATTGTAACAGTTGCACTTGAAAGTTCATAGGCTAACATAGAAGAAAAAATCATAAAATTTGATTTTATTATTCAATATAGTTGTCTTCGACAGTGATACAAAGATTATAGCGGCCACACAATTTCTGGATACAATTTATAGTACGATTTGTCTTTGAGTCTCAAAATAGGCCTTAGGTCGGAGATTTTGTCGTTATTTTCATTGATTTGTGACTCTTTTTCTCCAAATGGTGCCGTTTTTCTGCGATGTCGTTCTTCAAACGCTCCAATAACGCTTTTTCCTTTTCTAGATAGTCTATGTATATTATACCATGCGCATTTCAAAATACTTCTACCAAAACTTTGCCAACCGACTGTTGCGTTTCTGTAAGCTTTGGATGATGGAGCTATATTTCATCCATTGACACATATCGATGCATTAAATCGGGGTTTTCAGGGTTGAACAGCGTCGAGCACGCCTCAGAATCATCGTTGTTGTTTTTGGTCGATTATGAGCTCTCACGGCACCCTACTTGAACAGAGCTTTCGCATACTCAAATATTCATGCACGATATGTCCAACACGCTCCATTGATATCTTTAGAGCCTCAGTTATCTCGATCAACTTCACTTCGCCCTCATCAAAAATTATTTTGTGGACTTTTTTGATGTTCTCGTCGGTAACAGCCTCTTTGGGTTGCATCGTTTTCGGTGTTTATTTCACCTCATTCAAACTTAGCAAACCACTTCTCAACGGTTGATTTTCCTGATGCAAAATCGAATTAATGTTTATCAAAGCAAGCCTTGGCTTCAATGGTTTTTTTTGGCCACAAACAAAATATATATTTCGTCCATTTTCTTCAAACTAATAAAAGTTGCTTCACTCAAAAAGTTCTATCCCACAAACTAATAGTCCAACAGCTGGGAAATGTATAAGGTTAAGGTTAACTAATAATCATGTGGATTTGATACTGATATCGCCATCTATGTGTAAGCCTACGAACTATTCAGCTCATCTAGTATCATTTTAAGGCAGATGGCCATTAGTTTAAGTAGATATTTCTCAACGTTACGCCGCACGTGAAATATCATCTTCAGGACTACAAAGGGAGTTTTTAATGCCAACCATTAATAATGAGGAAACATAAAAAACTAGTCAAACGAAAACTACAATTGAAGTATAAACTATTTTACTAAATCATCGCCAAAACGAGTCATGAGGTATTTGAAAATACCCCAAAAAAAGAAAACATTTCTACCTGTATTTGTTTTTCAATGTTGTTCTCCACATTGTGCGAGAATTATCAAGAAATATGTATTAATTGTTTCATGTGCAATTGGAGTGGAAAATAAGTTGATTATAAAGCACATGATGGAAATAATGTCGGTGACAAATGATAATTGAATTATAAGTGAATATAAATTCTGAAATAATTGACCATATCTGCTTTACATTGTTTTACGAATGTAACACTCCTTTCATTCATGATTATATACTTGTCACTGGATAATCAATTAATTCAAGAAATAGCATATTAGTTTCTATCATTATTTAATAGTATTGAACTAAGACCTGTTGAGGGTCTTCATTTATAGGGAATCTTCATTAGAATCCAGATTCGAAATAACAATTCCTCTCAGAGAGGAATTTAGCTGCAATGTATGATTTTTTTTTTGTATAAATTTTATAAAATATCTATCTAAAGCAAGTGAAACAACATTATTGAGATTTTCATCAGTTCGGACTTCCGTTATCTAATATGGTATAGTTTGATTTGAAATCCCCGAAAGAACAACTTAAATTTAAATTTAAAATGATAGATAGGAAATAACAATTAGAGTAAGCAAAAAATAACCTGAAATGAAATTACAATCAAATAAAATTCAAACAAGAAATTGAACAATTGGAATGAAATGAAAAGTCAAAGATTTCAAACCAAGTTTCTTCACGACGTTTCGATTGTTGGTTTCGTCTTCGTGTGATGTCTATTTTTTCGAGGTAATTCGAGTTCTTTCCTTATTTCCTCTCTCCACTTCACCGATTTAGCAGGAGATGACCCTTTGGCGAGATTTGACCTTTTTCCGCTTGATTATGGGTTTTCATATGTTGCGTATCTCTACGCTAGCTTGGCTTAATGTGTCGTTGGACAATATATACGCAGCTTCTTCAAATTTTCTTCTAAACCAGTGTTCCTTTCTGTGGATGATCTCAGCTTGAGACCACTTGATGTTATGTTGACGAGTCCAAACATGCTCTGCTATTCTAGATTTGCTGGTTTCTACTCGCTGTGTGTGTTTCTTGTATTCGGCAATGCGGACTTTCAATTGTCTCTTAGTTCACCGATATAGGATTTTTCGCACTCACAGGGTATCCAGTAAATGCAATTTTTGAAAATATTCTGCGTTTGATGGCCTGGTTTTCGTGAGCTTGCTACGGATGGTGTTTTCGGATCTGAAGTAGGTTCAGATGTTGTATTTGGACCCAATTCCTCTCATCTTTTCCAGCTGTCTTCTTGCTAAAGTCTCTTCCACCATCACTTTGGACTAAACATTTTGTTGAAGATATTTTTTGATGAAGCCGAGTTCCTTCTCGAGTCCTTCCTTCATATCAACGAGCCCGAAAGCACGATCTACTAGAGTCTTGATGATTCCTCTTTCAGTAGATTGATGGTGGCTGGATTCGTGATTCAGTTACTGTCCCATGTGAGTGGGTTTTAGGTATACATATGTTTCCCACTTAATGTCGGTCATCTTCACCAATACGTCTAAGAATGGTAATTCGTTGTTGACTCCTTTTTCCGCTGTGAAGGTGATGCAAACAAAGTCTTATGCTGTAGATGTGGTTCTGTAATCCTATGATTCCATTTCAAATCATATTATATCAAAATAGACAGTGGAAATCCGAACTAATGAAATTGACCATGAAACATTGTCAACCACATCCGACCAAACATTATTGAGGTTTTATCTGTTGTTCTTTTTGAACAAGAGATCTCGTTCTATAACATCTGATTTTCTATAGCTCGTTCATTATATCTAACATATTTTTTCACAATTAATATTTTGGAAGATTTGTCATGAATGTCTGTTTTCAATATAGGATAGTATCACCAACTTTGAAAAGATCTCACTTGTTAATTGAAAGATTAGTCAAGTTCCTTATCGTACATTGATACAGCGGCATATTTCTTGAGTACCTACTCCAAAAATACACAAAGTCTAACAAGAATCAAGTTTTCAAAACTGTAAACCTAGTTCATTAGTTATTTATAGCGAAGTAATGGGAAAATGTAGTGTAATCATGTCCTCAGCTTCATAAAAACTTAATTCTAAGAGGTTGATATGTTTTGCACACTCTGTAGCGGTGATACTGCAAATTAATGATATATCTGCGTTTAATTTCCGAGAGCAATCATCCTCGTGCCAGCTTTCTCTGTCGCGTTTTTCATGCATAATTCCCGTTGAAAGCTCCATTAAGGATCCGAAATTAATTACAGATGTCCTGTGTGCGTTTTTCAGAATGCGGTTCTTAATGCGATTATGAATTTTGCAAGTCATGATAACGTGCATATCTTAATGCACTTCGAGACCTTTGATATCCGAAATTAATATTGGGAAAAAATGAATTATCGTGATGGTCATCGGGAATTCAAGTTTTCTTGGTCCAGTGCGGTGGGAATGGTTGAGATCATTTATTGTCTTTCAATATCCGGCTCGAAGTTATTTTTGCGAATCGATCATCATTAAATTATTTGAAAGAAGCATAAATCATCAGTTATGATGAAATTAAGGAGGGATTGGAGACTTTTTGATCTAAATTAATTTATATAATAGATAAGTTCCACCTAAATCTGAGGTCTTTAGGTGAATTGGTGACATTTTTGGTAAACTAATGTAGTTTCCACTAGGAAATTTGTTTGTTCTATTAAATATTGTCAGGATTACTGGAAAAACACACTTCAAAGTCCTTTTTTCCATTATTCATTAAAAAATTCATTTTGATAATGAGCTATCGTATGTTACCCATATTTGAAATAATGCAATTGAAAATTATGGAGAGTGAAGAGCTGTAGCGCTAGATATTTCTAAGGCCTTTAACCGTATATGGCATGAGGGTTTGTAGGCCAAACATCGATGCTATGGCTCGTCATCATTTTTGTGTATGTTAGAAACAAGAGTTACAATATTTATAGTAACGGAAACTTTCTGTGAACCGCCTTCCTCCATGTGGACCAACGGTTAAGGCATGTTTCTTCATCCAACTTTTCAAGAGGCTATTGAAGGAACTTTCATATCAGAAATCTGAATTCATATTCTCCAAGCTCGAAACAAGTTCTCATTTCTTTGAAGAACCTAACCATTATCTTGTGATGCACACACAGGACACTTCTCTCGTCATTCCTTTAGGATTCCAGGACATCAGCTGCCGATGCACATCTTCACCAGCCGTAGGAGGTTGCATATCTCAATGAGGATCTAGAAGTGATTTCGAATTGGTGTGAAAGTGACCAGGTTCAATTCAATGCCACGAAAACCCAAGCATCGGTTTTCTCCAAAAAGATGAATGTCTCCGAACCGGATCGAATAATGTCGTGACAGACAATTTCGCTTCCTGATTCGATAAGTTTGTTGGGGGTTAAAATGGAAACCAATATGTCTTGGCACAATCATATCGTTGAAATTGCAAAGGCTGCTTCTCAGAAGCTTAGAACACGGTTTGTTCGGCATTCACCTGTTCTTGTATGTGTGTTCCGGTATGGTTATTATTGTTAACATTTCATCATTGGTGATACCGGCTTTATAGGCACGCGCGGATGGAGCATGTATGGAGCTCCGCCCCGAAACATACCCTGAAGCTGCTGTATTATATCCAGAAAAGAGCCATCTGCATTATTTCAAGACATTTTTCAAATGAATTCATTCTCCATCGATTCAGATCCAACGTGAATCGCTACTTTCGTACAGCCACCACTTTTAGAGCGCCTTAAAAATTCCTTCAGTGCTTGTGTTTTGTCCTTAACAAAATATATAAGCATAAGGTGTACTCTATAGCTAACTCCTTCAACCGATTGTAACGCACTGGATATCTTTTCTTTGGGTATCCCATCTTCATGATCGATTCATGAATATCAAAGATGTTCGTCCTTTATCTTTCACAACAGCTACAAAATAACTAGTTGAAACCAGAGTCATAAAACACAGCTTTCGTTAGGTTATGTCACCGCGTTTTATTACTCAGGCTTCTCTTTTAAGGGCAGTTGAGTTCAGCAATGCATTCGTTGTTTAGCCTAGCACCATTAATAAGATTTATAGTGGACCGAAACAGTGCTGTCTGGTGGTTGCCATTACCAAGGCGAGAGGTTAACAACGTTTTCCATGTTGACTGTCGACAATGACATCTGGACAGTCCATTAGACATCTTCACATTTTGTTCTGTAGACATTTGTCAAAACACGTACATATTTTCAATCGATGCGTGTTTCGAAAGTTTTTTTTAAGTTTTGATAACGTTAACGAATTATTTTTCGAAACGTCAGACAACATGAAAAAGTTAGGTATAAACAATTTAATGTTTCCTGATTTATTTCGTTTGGAGGCAAAATTTATAAATACGATAAGTTACTGACTAATTAGGCTCTCCAAAGTTCCGCTTGAAAATGGTTTAATAAACCGAAACAAATAACAAGTAAAAATCTTAGTAGAAATTCAAAATTTATTATATTCATCTTATATAGGCAATACTGGATATTTACTTGAAAATGGTTTAATAAACGTAACCAGTCGTAATAAATACAAATTTTAGTTGAAATTAGATAAAAGTTATCTTCTTTATCCTATATTCAATATGAAGTTCTACAAAATAAATAGTTTCTCAGTCGAACACGTCTTCAAAGTTCTATATTACACAGTGTCTTTTCTGAAAGAACTTTTCAATTCCAGAACATCAAGGAACATTGAATACTTTTTTCCCCAAAAGCCTCAATCACTTCTGTAGATTTATTTGTGTGAATGGCTGAAAAGACCAAAATAATGAAAGCCATCAGTGAAAAACAAAACTCGTAGAAAATGTTGATACTTTTCTTGCTTTATTTACCTCAATATTTCTTATTCAAAGCGTAAAGACCTTTACCAGGCAGCAAACAAGATGGAACTCCTATTTAATGACTGCACTATTAAATCAATCTCACAGAATGTTTATATCACTTTGTGTAGGTTAATCTCATGATAATCTTCTCCAGCTAATATTTCATTCCGGCACAATTCTATCACCCAATTAGGATATGCTCATTCACGCCACTGGTGAGTACTTGTACTCACCAATTTAGTATTCAATCCATTCCCTTTGTTATGCAACATCCATTGACATGGAGTTTCGTGATACTTCTTTCACTCATGGAATAATGCCATTAAATTAGTGTTATTGTTGTGTCCAAAAATGTAAATTGAAGATTAACGGTATAAGAGCCTCCTACAAAAATGGTCGAAAATGTCACGAGCTGCACTTTTCATTTGTGACTGTGCAGTATTGATAACGAAGCGTACATTCACTGCCCTACTAATAATCGCGATGTAACGGTATTTTGGAGAAAAATTTACAAGCGTCAATGACAAAATAATTGAAAATGACTGGCGAAGATTGATTGATTGAGCAAGATTGATGTCTGATGAACATAATTACAAAAATGTGTTTTTCACGGACAATATGAATAATACATCATAAATACATGCAGTATTGAGCAGTCAATTAATATACATTATCCATTATTTCAATCGTCAATATTGAAAAACAATAAACATCTGTTTCAGATTTTAAACTTGAATCCTATTGAGGGATCCTAACCTTTTAAATGGTAAATAGGGACTCAAGACCAGCGTGCCACGTTTTATTTGAGAAATCTACCTATGGTGTATTTGAAAATCTACTGAAATCTACTGCCATATATTTGAAGAGTACCAACTTACCAATATAGTGAAAATTTGAGTTTTCGACCACTAGATGGCGTTTGTAATGACATTTGAATAGCATTACTGAATCTAGAAGGCCGTGGACTACAAACCTGAGAACTCCCAAAAAATCCTAACATATTTGTTTTATATTTGGAAGACACTGAGTGCTCTTTCAAGGAAGCCTACGAGAAAGAACTTATTAGTCGCATGCTTTACAATTTCCATTCCTTGACTTCCTTAACCACGGTAGAATATTATTTTCGAGTTGATTCCTGGGTGACAAAAATCTCTTGAGATTTTTTTCCGATTTTATTTTTCATATACATGGGTATTGAAATTAAGTGAATTATCCAACATTAATCCAAACTACTTGAATTCATTCTCAGTCTTTCCATCATCGATTTTAATATTAACCTCGTTAACACCTATACCTATTCTTACATCTACATGGTATTGTAACAATCATTGGTGTAGTTTTGGATATGTTGAGTTACTGAATACTGACATATTTCAACAAGTGAAGCATTCATCTATTCAACAGAGAATTTCAGATTCTTAATTCATAAACTCACATGGCTATCGTCAACGAATCAATCAGAATAATTAGAATCATGATGGTGCTGTATATCATTTATATAAACTAGATACAACAAAGGTCCCAGAATAGACCCCCGTGATATTCCAAAACTCACATTCAATTCAGATGAGTACTCATTGTCTATTTTTGCAACTTGTTTCCTATCTAACAGATATTTACTGAGCCAAATTAATACTTTACCAAGACAGATATCATGACATACTTGCACGAAGTCATCAAGAATATCAACATAATCAAAATAAATCGCATATAGACCTACGAAAAACTTTCAGGTCCATTTTTTGATTCTCTTCAGAAAAATTTCAAAAAACCCCACTCAATTTTTATGTAACAAGATTCAATACGAAAGTGAAGAATATGGCAACATAGACAAAAACCAATTCTTGTTTCTCACTGCGGAGGTGGGCTGTGAATTGGTGAATAATTTCATCTCAATCTTTTTTATTTCGTGTTGTCTAAAGTTCTTTTCTCTCTCTACTCTATGCACCGGATTTAAATATTCCACCTCATTTCCAATTGGACATAGCTTTCGGATCTTTCAGACCCAAAAATTTCCCACAAAGATTTAATCGTTCCATCAATGAATATTATTAGGAACTAATTAGAAACTTATTTTAATCAA
The DNA here is from genome assembly GCA_015342085.1 of Leptinotarsa defecta. Lineage (NCBI taxonomy): Eukaryota > Metazoa > Arthropoda > Insecta > Coleoptera > Chrysomelidae > Leptinotarsa > Leptinotarsa defecta. The sequence continues at coordinate 9,035 of WOGO01007741.1, forward strand.
CAAAAGCATTGAGTTTTGCTACAGAAAACATAATGGCGTTGGCATAGATATGAATTTTATGATTGTAATGGTCGTTAATGACACTTAATCAGAATGAAATGCGTGTATTTATCAAGCACAGGTGTTCTAGTCGATATGTTAATTTGGTTTATGGACAAAGGTTTCTAGTTTTGTTTTTAAATAGTTGTGCGGTGGGATTTGATCGAGGACAATTATTGAATTGATTTATTATTGATTGATCAGGAGTCATTAATGTAAATGTGTAATGAGAGTAGCATTTTTTGTGTTTTGTAAATATCTTCGTCTCAGTTTTCAAGGAGTTTCGTAAATAAATAAAAGTGTAGTCAATTTATGTCATACTGCTAATGCATGAATTTCTAGTGAGCAGTGAGAAAATATTGAGTCTGTTGAATTGCATAATATTTATGCAACTCAAAAGACTCAGTATTAAGGTATATTCAAGGGATATTCATTTTATTCAAGTGAATTGCTCATAACAACAATAATTAAATCGATCAACCCATACCACTTATTTCTAAATCATGTAGTTAACCTAAACAATCGTATGTACATCCATTTTGACAGTCGGGTCGGTTACTTTGCAAACCTTTTGCAGTTCTTCAATATTCATACATGTTTATTGATCGAATCAGTTGCACAACTACCAATGTGCTAGAAATATCACGTTATTAGGTAAGACCTCGTTAATCTTTAGCTCGCACAGGTTTCGATTTTTGAGGATTGCTATTCGTAGGAGGCGACAGCTGATTAACGGAAAACAAAATAAAACAACAGATATTTAGATTTTCAAAATTTTATTCATAACTTTCTGATAAGGTATGCACAAAATTCTGGTTGTTATATTTCTTTTCTAGTGTCACTAAAGTATTTCTCTATTCTGAGAAAAAATCTAAAGTATTCATTCGTATTTCATTTCAATGTTTGATATCTTTATTCGAACTACGAAATCCTTATTAGCAAGGCGCGTGTATCGAATTCCTCTCCCTTTTACGAATAAAAGGTCACATAATACCGACAGAACACACACTAGGATTATGGGTTTGCATTGACGTTCAGCTAGATTTATAGTTCCATTAGAGTGTCCTATTGATTTCTCGTTTATCTCATAATATAATTATTATTCCGTATTCAGGTTAAACGTGACCTTTATGTGAAGATTTTTCTTTTCATATTACTGTTAGAGGATGCTTATTATCCGTCAGATCTATATTTTATAATTATTGCTGGGCCTTTTATTGAGAAAATGATTGGATGGATTACCGCTGTAATTATCAGAATATTATGCCACGGGATGTCATAAATAACCGTTAACAATGCAAAACAACGAAATGCGGAGGTTTTACTATATTACTATTAGTAATATTCCGTTTAATTGAAAACGTTGGAATTTGCATGCACCATTCTAAGGAGATAACATCTTTGATCGTTAAAGTGGGTGATTTGCAGTTTACCATCATCACAAGATAGGTGCTTTGTTGGGATTAGAATTCCTTTATTGTGCATTTTTTTGATTATCTATCTCCTTGACTTCCACAATCTGGGTATATTTTTCTTGTTATAATTAACTCCGAAGTTGAAACTTGGTTAGGTTAGATCAAAAGTGAGAGTCTATTCGACCCTACACCGCAAAAGTTAAAAGTACTACGTTAAATTATGTTCCATAATCGGTACAATCTGTATCTGTTGAGCAGGGAGGGTGAGTGTAAGCCCACAGTATTTAGTCCACATGTGACCCATTATACATCCTCCCGAGGAGTTGTCCTTCTAGGTCGTCGTCCATCCTATCCTTTCCAGGAAGGTGGACAGATCACTGGGAGACATCTCGTTTATATCGGCAGGTGTAGGCCAAGACTCGCCGAACACACACTCTCTTATTGACGATAACTCCGGGCACTCGCATAGGATAATCCTGACAGTCTCATTTTCCTGTTTACAC
>WOGO01007743.1:0-10990 GCA_015342085.1 Leptinotarsa defecta
CTCGTCATGCAAAGCCACTATTCTTGCTCTATGGAACACTGAAATTCTATTGCCAGGCATAATTGCAAAGAAGAACTCAACAATCACTTAAACACGCTGAATCGATATGAACCACTTTTTAAACATTGGTATCTATTAGAGGAAATTATTTTTGTAAACATATTTGCATGCCTAGCACAGATGAAAGAAATAAAGAAGGAATGTACAAAAAACCAGCCATGATAAATATTTTGTTTTACAATTTACGAGGGGGGTCCAAGAATTTTGACGATGTGTGTATCATACGCCTGGGTATTTTTAATATATTGCTCCAGATTATTGAGAAGTTATGATACAAGGCAGTAACACAAAACCGTGGTGATCTTTCAATTGATGCTGTTTCATTTTGTTTTTCATTGATTTTCACCTCTTTGTTTAATGGTATATTAGGTACGTTCATTATTTAGAAAAAACTTCAGAGCAATACGTCTTTGAGATGTCATATTTGTAACGTATATTTTTTATAAGAGTCATTTATGTTCTCTGTATGAATTTATTGAAAAAAAATAGAAAGATTTCTCTGAAAGAGCAATGAAATTAGACTTCTCCATAATAACTTATCAATTGAACACTTCATTGTGAGATTTTCACTAACAGTTTTACAAAAACGAAACACGTATTTCGTAAAACAGTAAAACTGTTTAGTGAAAATCTCACAATGAAGTGTTTTTTTAATACGTTATTATAGAGACATTTTCCTATTCTTTGGGCGTATCCTTACTTAAGACACGCTCGAAGAAGCCATTGTATGGCGAAACACGTGTGTCGTTTTTGTAAAACTGTTTGGTAAAAATCTCACAATAAAATATTTTTTTAATAAGTATTTTCATTAAGTATCGGGCAATTCCATCATATTTTTCCACAATATTATCAAGACGGAATTCTAGTAAAAGCAAGTTTCGACGTACTTTTGTTAGGGAGTTTTTTTTCAAATGACAATTTATCCTATTGAGAAATAAATCGAATCATTTTATATTATTCACAATTCACTGTGATAAAATGCAAAATTAATCGTGCCGACCAATTCTTCCACAATTGTAATAGAATTAGAAAAGTTATAGAAAATGCTTGTGGTGAAAATAGACTTAAAGATGGAAGCGCCTCTGAAGAAGCTAGCCATGCGGGCTAGCGAAAAGTCCGAAAGAAATCCATAAAACGACTACTTTCAAGCAGGTCAGAGGACACCAATATAGTAAACCCACGAAAGCCTAGCAACTTCCATAATTATATTATACCTTGAAAATGTGCTAGGTGGTGAAACTGAAATACCATGAATCTTCTCAGTCGTCGAACAAACAACTTTATCTGATGGATTTATTAAGTATTCTTCATAATGTTTTGAACATATCGTCTTTATCACAAGCAAACACACCGTGAAGATAAAAATGCTTGTGCAAACAATCTAGTGAACCTTGAATGTTGGTAATTCAAATAAAGGATTCTAAACTAATTATAAACTTTATTCAAAAGATGTTCTTTGTGTTATATATCTCATCTATCATAATGAAATCTATACCCTTGATGCATTTCTAAATAATATGACAATATTTCTCTTGGTCTAGCTTGAAATGATTTTTGTATCACCATATATCATCTCATATTTTTTCATGTTTATGATTAGTCTTTCCTAAATAGATCGTTGTCGATGTAAAATATTAGATTGTTTCAAAGTTTTGTCTGGTGTTATGATTCTACTTTAAACTGTATTTTCTCAATGAATACTTTAATAGAAATTAGCGCCATTTGAACCAGTGAACTTTTGCCAACGTAGCACAAGTCGAATAATGTCAGTAAACGGTGCATAGGGAAAAGGGGAACAGCCAAAAGACACGCCAGACCACATGATCTTAGCCCGACTTCCTTTCATGAGGTTTTTCAGAATCTAAGGTCCTGGTAGTATCTGTGACCTTGAAAACTGAATCAGGCAAGAAATGCAGGCGTAACACCTGCTGTTCACACATTTCTTTCCAATCCTTCTAGAACACCAAAAAAAACGATCATTCTTTTCAACTCTCTTTTTTTTTCATATTTAACAAAAAAAAGCTGCTTGTTTTCAATTTTTTTCATTAGTGTCGTTCTTTATATTTCAGATTGGGAACCCTGATATTTATAATAAAGCTCAGAGGAACAAAAGACACCTCTGAGTAATAAAGTGATCTGGTAGTTCTAATAAACCTTCAGATGACAAGCAAAAGTGAGGTAATGTTATTTTGTTATGAATTCTAAATGTTGAGAACAATGAGTATTGAACGAAAAAGGGTATAACATTCGTAATTAATAGATCTTACTGTTTTAGGCATGGAAATATCAGCTCATCCCTGCTCTGAATATACATGTTTTATAAAAAGTAGAAGTTGAATAATAAAGTTCAGTGAGTAGAAATAAAAAACTGTATCTTTCTTCTTATTTTTACTGCTATAACCTCTGGAACTAACATAACCCGTAACAAATGTAGACAATTATTTATTTACATAAACATTAAGCAATTTATGAATACACTGAAATAATTACAGGAAGTTGCCACACTATACAACTTGTGCGTGATAAAATAAGGCAATATTCAAATCCATTGATAAGAGTATAAAATTTGAACTCAAACACATAAAAATCCAAATTCAAATTGAAAATTGAAATTATTTAAAATACGCTAACAAACTTTCACTCAAAGGGTTAACAATGGCTATTATATCTAGATACATGAAGACTGAATTCATTTAACAGTTTATTGAATCTAAAAAGACATTTGTTGTTATATCTGGTAGTTTTTGGGCCAAAAAGATACAGCATTTTTGACCTACCGTTTTACTCATGAAATGTGTATTTATCTAATCAGGAAATACACAAATGAATGAAAAAGAACTCGATTTCAACATCATATTAACTCCGTTTTTTATTTTACAAAAATTACGTACTCATTCAATACCATTAATGAGTATTTTAATTTTTGATCATCACATTAAAATTGAAATCGCAAAGAAACCATTAACCTGCATATTTTGGCCTACGAAATTAAACCAATCAATGCAGCATTCCTCTGTACATTGAAAGTGTAAGTGAAAAAAGTAAATATTTCCACTCACAAAATTCAATTTGTTCCCTAAACAAAAAATATAAATAGACAAATATTTATTTTGAATAACACAAATACAAATAAATTAAACAAATCATAGTTTGTGGCACATATTTGACTTTTTCCAACGTTTATTACCGAAGTTTGCCGTGCAAATTTACCGAACGATTAAAACAGAGTAAATTCCTTTCATAGTACGAGTTCTTGAACAAATTCAAACAAAAACTACAAGTGTATATGTATCAATAAGATTGGTCAACATCTAACACAAATAAGGGGGACTACAAAGTCCAACTTTGTACAGAGGTAGGTGAGTCTTTGTGTGCTGACTTATTGATTTTTACACCGAGTCGCCAATTATCCTTCAATCGTTTGTTGTTTCGTTGATGTCTTATTTTGAAAAGACGACGAGTTCGTTACAGATACACTGTCGTTTTTAACGAAATTTTCTTTGGTTCAGATCTGCTTATAGATCTGCTATAAAATTACGAATCATTTAAAGATATTGACAGATTGTACTTCTTTTGAAATTCGTATTTACTACTTATATTATCATCTCAATTTGCCATTTCCATTATGAATCACTTCAAGATATGTGTAATAGACGAAAAATAATTCCTGTCTTGTTAATTGACAAGATTTAAGTCTAAAATTTCAGTAAAAAAATTTATTTGGTCACTTGATATAAAAACAAATGTATTATCATTTTAATTCACCAATAGCATAAAAAATCACTTGAAGATATGTGTAATAATCAACAAAATATAAATCTTTTAAAATTCCTTGCATGATATCTGAAAAGGCAGAAGTCTTTACTTCAGGTAAACGTTTTTATTTGGCTCCTTAATATAAGAAATTGATTATAATTTTAAATCGCCATTACCATTATGAAGGTATTTTCAAGGTATATGTAATAATTGACAAAATGTAATTCTATTGAAATTCCTTGCTTCTTACTAAAAAAAATGGAAGTGTTAACTTTCAGTGAAGTTTTTTTATCAACCCTTTAATACTTGTGATGCACTGTTTGGAACCTTTGGTCTAGTAATGACTGTAACTGGAGTTTTTTCCCTACACCAAACCGTTATTTTAACACCTCGACACGTGTTTCGATGACCAAATGATCATCTTCAAGAGGAAGATCAAACTCTTGAAGATCATCACTTGGTGATTGAAACACGTGTCGAGGTTTCAAAATAACGGTTTGATGTTGGGAAAAACTCCAGCAATATTCATTAACCGTGTAATATAGAAACAAATCACATTACCAATCACTTCACGATATGTACAGTAATTACCAAAAAATAAATCTATTTAAATTTATTGCATGCTACCTGAAAAGGCTGAAGTATTAACTTTCAGTGATATTTTTTTTCGGCCTCTTAATATAAAAACAAATGTATTATTATTTCAATGTGTCTAATATTGGGGAAAATGAATGATATAAAACGTAGGGCTTCGCAGACTCCTAGATACGTTTGCAGTTCGTCCTTACATTTCATCTCATTTCTAGTAAATTCATTTCACAACACTACTATTTTGTTCATATGCAAGACGTGAAATTATTTTTTCATTCAACACTGGAAAAATCTTGACATGTTTCAGTGTTGACCTCGTAGTAGGTATTAACCTACTGAAACGAGGATATGTAAAACGATCAAGAACAATATTCTCATCACGTCCACATTAAAACCTCGTTACTCGGCAGAGTAAACAAATTTGTTTCTTAGAAACTTCTTAACTCAGTTCTCATGGACTCGGTATTCGATAAATCAATATTGGAACTACGATAATGAATAAAATTTTGGTTCGTAAAATCCTCCAGTTTGTAGAGTGACGTGATGTAATGCATTTTGTCGTAACCTTTGATCGACAGTGTGCCAAGATAAATAGTAGGTCGAAAGGAAACAAATATGTTCTTTATCACCTTTTTTATACCTTATCCCTTTTCTAATAAGATCCAGAATGTTCAAAGTAATCATGAGTAATCATGAAAAGAGGTTTCTCTTGAATGTATTTCCAATTTCCAGATATTTCCTTCATTGCACTAAGCAAGAAATCCCTGTAGAAAATATACTTGAAAAACATCGAAACATTATCCCCTGAAGAGGCACTAGCCTACAGCGGCACCACATAAAACACATGTAAAGCCGCGTATCCATTTTGTGAGGCTGCCGCGCGCGGCTTGGCTCGCGCGGCAAAAATGCTTTTTGGCTCGCGCGGCATACGCTCATATTTTATTTTACTTCGATTCATAGCCGCGCGCGGCAGCTTGAGCCATCGCGAACAGGAGCACCGGCCAGAGCACCGCAGTTTTGAATCAATCATGGATAATGTAGCACATGCTGCCGCTGCTTTTATTTTGATTCATGAGCTTTCAAAAAAGAAAAAACGTAAAAATAAACGAAAACATCGGTGGTGGGTGAAAGAAATATATCGAAAAAGAGCACAGTGTGGAAACAAGCAATTAATGCAAGATATCAAATTTGAAGCTGTAGAGAAAACAATAAAAAAGTTTACTCGAATGTCCCAAAATAATTTCGACCCCATAAGTTCCTTGATTGAACCACGAATAAGAAAAATGACGACTCACTTTCGAGAAGCTATCTCAGTGCAAAAAAACTTGCTATAACACTGAGATTTTTAGCCACTACGTAAAGGTGAGTTAGTAAAAAATATTTGTATATTTTACAACATTTATTTCTAAAACACATGTAAAAAATCATAAAAAAATTAGTCATTCGTCAAAGAAAAAAATAGTGACAGGAGCCCATTTTCACCTTGTTCAAATTCTTGGGGATTTTCATCCTGCCCAGTATTTGAAACCAATGTCTGAGCAGGTGATGATGCCGGAGTTGGAGTAGTACTGGTTGTATACGCCGGAGATGATATTTCACTAATACTATGCCCTTGATAAGTGGAGCTAGGAGGTACATATGTATATGAATATTTTTCCATGTCGGCTTCAAATATTACATTATTGATTGCATATTTTACATGAGCTAAAGTTCGTAAGTCATATTTGCGTAATTCATTTCCAATATGTTGACCGTAGATAGCATACGGATCATTGGTATTGTTTGTAGCAGACTTGAGAATACTAAATTCTTCCTGCACCATTGGAGATGGTTCACTATCTAAAGTATTACGCTGATTTTTGGTGCGTCTTGGTTGACTTTTTGATATGGATGGTCGTTTAGACCCAATTTCTTCTTTGTCTTGGTTTGCAAGGATAGCCTGTTCCGTATCACCATGAGAAAATGTATTTTTTCCTGTATTTTCCACTTCAGGTTTTTGAATTTCTGTGTTCTCACCTTGCGTTGCTTCATCCTAAAATCATAATGTTGTATATAATTATACAGTAAAAAATATTGAGTAAAAATTATGTAATCAAAAATATTATTATTAAATAGGATCTCGGCATGAGACGCTATTATATAAAATTTATTAATTATTGAAATTATTAAAATATTATTATTTGTTTGAATTTTTTCAGATTCCAAATACCGAAGATGAGTGGTTATTAATAGCCCAGCAGTTTGAGAAAAAATGGAACTTTCCTCATGTTATAGGAGCCATTGATGGAAAGCATATAATTCTTCAAGCCCCCATAAATAGTGGAACAGAATTCTACAATTACAAACATTTCTTTAGCATCGTTTTGTTTGGGCTGTTGATGCGGATTATAATTTCCTTTGCGTAAATGTGGGCTGTCAAGGACGTATATCCGACGGTGGCGTTTTTTAAAATATTAGCCTGCATAAAAAACTTGAAGAAATTGCAATGCACATTCCATCGCCCTCGATACTTCAACCACCATATAGTCTGGAAATTCCTTATTATGTCCTATATTATGAAGCCTTTTGAAGGGACTCCACAAACCGTTGAAAGAATTTTTAACTACCGCCTTTCGAAGGCACGTAGAGTCATGGAAAATGCGTTTGGTATGTTAAGTTCTACTTTTAGAGTTCTAAGGAAACTATTGCTTCTTGAACCCGAAAACTCAAAATTAGTTGTTTTGGCTACCATATATCTTAACAATTTTTTACGAAAAACTACAGATTCAGCACAGCGAAATATATCAAGTGATATTATTGATATCGAGGGAACAGATGGTCAAATAATTCCAAGAACATGGCAAACTGCGCAAAATCTATCATCGTTTTTACCGGTCCGCATTATACCACGACGTGCAGGAAACTATGCCAAAAGCATACGTTTACACATTGCTAGACATTTTGTTACAAATAATATAATTCCATGGCAACACAAATACTAAATATTTAAAATACCACAAAATATAATATAATTACAATAGACATTGTATCGGAAATTTCATTTCGTATATTTTTATCAGGCATGAAACTGCAAACCATTCTGTCTCCGCCTACAATAAATAAAACGTTATTAAAAACTAAGAAAGTGTATTAATAAAATTAACATACCTGAGCCTGTCACATAACTTTTTTTTATCCTAGATTTCTCTCTTCGGTAGCTAGCTAAAAGGTTGGTCATCTTCTTTTTTTAACAGATCAACAGATATATACATTAAAACGGAGATTTCTTGCCAGGCATCCTCTCTAAGATTTTAGTTGTGGTAATTTTCATTTTTGCATTCCATAGTAACTCTTTACTTGTATAAAGTTGAATGCAGTCACTGAATTCAGAGAGAACAATACTACGTCAAAGTCGACAGTAAACTAAAACATCAGACTTTGGACCACACTTCGCAGGGCAATAACAACAAACATCCTTTGCCGCGGTTCAAAAGACCGACAAAAATCGGCTCGCCTCGAACTTCGTTTGACCGCGGCAGAATTCGCTTCGCCTCGCGTTACAGTTTGGTATCCATTTTCCGCGGCAACGACAACGAACATGGAGCGCGCGGCAGCCTCGCGAAATGGATACGCGGCTTAACAGACGCAAATTACACGCTTTCACGTTTTACTATAAAATACTGAAATTCAAATATCCTGAATATTTATATAGAAAAATTATATATAGGACAGATGTGCATAACGTCAATCTTCGGAGGAAAAATATGATCCTGCACACAATAAATAAATTTATAAAACGTCTTTTCCCATTTCTCTATATAATTTCACACTTTCAAAAAAATGCCAAAAACATTTATTTGAGAAGCAATGAAACAAGATTTTTTTAGAATATTTCCTTAATTATATTTGAGTTCTATTTATAACCTGGTGTAACTATAGCTAGAATGTTTATTTATTTTCGTTGTGGTTTATGTGGAATGATTGGTTTTAAGACCTAGCATAATCCATCTATTTACCTGGTTATGTGATCTGAAGAATATTTTATATTATGGTAAATAATAAATCATTATTATTATTAATATTATTATTATTACTTTGGAGAGTTGGTAGATATGCCAAATTACTATAATTTAGTCAAAAAATCTTGATTCTGACTTAGCGTTTCGTTTCACGGTGGTATATATTGAAGATCAATATAAATTAAAATCGATTTCATATTCAGTTTCAACATTCGCGATATCCCTTTCCGCAAATTATATTCTAAAAGTCTCCCAAAATAATAATTGTTGAAGAAAATGTTGGAAGTTTAATAACAACAATTCTCAATCCTGAAGTGAAATTTTTCAAATAATATTTCAGTCAAGTATAAGTTTGAAGATATCAAGAGTGTTTTTTTTTTCATCAGTACAATTATTATCGTTGAAACATGAGAAAAAAACTTTCTCTCATCATTTAAATTGCATGAAAACTCATCTATTTATTTTCATCGATGTTAATGAAAACAAAAGGAAACTTCGTCTGAAACATTTTTCCACCTGGTTGATTTCCTGAAGAGAATCTGCAACTACACTAACCTTACGTCTTAATAAATAGGGTCCATATTTTGATGATGCAAGAAACCAGACTGAATGACTGGAGCACGAGCTGGTAAATAAATTACATATCATTAAATCCTGAACACAACCATTTATTTTACCGTTGAAATAGGCACTGTACATACATTCATTACGGCATTCGAAACTCGAGCTGAATGAATGCATATGAAAATATTTCACTGAAGCTTATTTGCATTTGACACCCTCCTTTCAGCTGTCACTCAATTTAGAACCATTTAATGTGAGATTAGAAATGAGGACGAGGGGACGAAGGACAAAAATGAAAATGATGGTCTTGTTTAACACAATTATATACATTATATGGCGGTACTAATCCAATATGGCGAAGGCGGCGGGATGAATGATTTCAAGGTTATTATAAATCCATGTATTTTGGAGAAAAACCGTTTTGCTTTTTCTACTGCCCTGTCAATATATTATAGAGATTTCCGAACTACTAAGGAAAGAAAATAAATTAATATATCATTGAAATCTCTCCACAAATATGTGTTACTTTCAGATAAAAACCGCGAGAAAAAGTTCATACTAGACAACTGAAATTGGTACCACCTGAGATTGAAAGCAAATCTGGATCGCCGTTGACGTTTTTCAACAATTAATGAGCGATGCTCATGCGACGGTTTTATTGGTCCAAATTCAGGAATTTTGGAACGAACTTCGCTGCCACACACTTCATATCCCAAAAAATTGTATGGCAGGAGTTAACAGGTATGCTGACATCCTCAGTAACTTCTCTAATAGTGATTCGGCGATTCTCGACTCTCCGGAACAATTTTCTTCATTTTCTCAACATTTTCATCGGTTGTTGATATGCTGGGATATCCAGGGCGAGCGTCGTCTTTCACATCTTCTCGGCATTCTGTGAAAGTTTGTACCATTTGTAAAAATTTTTCTGACTCAGTACAATCACCTTATGCCACTGTCAACACTTCGAGTGTTTTTGACCACTTGATTCCATTCTTTACACAAAATTTGATACAAATTCATTGATACATTTTTTTCTATAGCAGAAAATCGTCAAACACGCAAAACACTACCAACTTTTATAGCTCTCACCAACGAACTAAACATGCTAAACAGCTGAAACAGTGAACATATGTTCAAGACGAGTATACCAACATAAAAAATCGGTAATTGAATGTACCTAGGACCGCGAAATTTGAACATTCACCTTATTTTCTTAACAGTCCACGTGTCTTCAGAATGCCAAATGAATGATTTGCAGTTATCCATCGAAAAAATAATTTCGCAGGCAATTCTCATTTAGAATGAATATTTTCTCACAAATAAGTTCAGAATGTGTTTGGTTTTTCTGTTCAAAAAAACAGGTTAGGTTAGGTCCAAAGTGAGTGGGTCTATTCGACCCTCCACCGCATATCACAAGAGTTTATTGTATCTCACACCTATTCAAAATCGATCAAATAAACCCAGCACCTTGACGAGGCCGATTAGTTTATATGGTGAGTGATTTTTCAGGTCAGATGATAGAAGTGTAGTTTTATCATACTCTGAAAACCTGATTCGGTCCGCAGCGGGGCAGGCACAAGTATATGCTCTTCTATTTTGTCATTTTCCAAACAGAGTTGACACACACACTGTCTTCAGACAGTCCGAGTATCTGCATATGATGATTCAAATGACAGAGAACTGTAAGAAGGCCTGTTAGACATCGTAGTTCATTCCTACTGTAGTCCAACAACTGTTTGGTATCAAGCTTCGAAGGGTGAATAAACGCCTTGGAGTAAGCCAATTCTGAAAGATTCTGCCAGAAGTTCATAGGTCTTCTTTCCATTCTTGCCAGGTGTTCAATCTTTGTTTGGCAAAGCCTAGAGCGATGCCAATGACTGATTCTGCTCCGATGAAGCTGCTTACAGCATCCCTCTTTTACAAAGGAGTCAGCCGCCTCATTTCCTTCCAAGCCAGTATGGCCAGGAATCCAGACCAGAGACAATCTGCAGATTTAGATGTTGCTCGGTGGGAGCCAAGAT
>WOGO01007744.1:0-10990 GCA_015342085.1 Leptinotarsa defecta
TAGAACCGGGAAAAAATTTCTGAACGATCCATACACCACACCCTTCAAGGTCACATCACCTTGACTTCACCAAACAACAACCAATAAAAAAAAGCAATTAATACGTCATAGTGGTGGGGGGAGGCCGAGAATCAGCTGTAAACAACTACTGATATATGAGAAAATGATTTTACAAACTATAACTATATTTAACCAAAAATTGATTCAAATCAACTGAAGAGTATATTTGTTATATTCAACACTTTTTGGCGGGATTAAAATTATTTTTTTTATTCTGAAGAGTCCTGATGATACCTATTTTTTTTTTCAAATATCTTCCATGCCGCGATAGTTATAGTTTTATTATATGCATTGTTGCTTAACGGAAAACAGATCTTACCACATTGATCATATCATAATAACTGATCATCTCAAGACGAAAACTCAGTTTTTAAAAATGTTAGAATGGACTAAATTGTCAAGTTGTTTTGGAAATCTCGATTTCCTGGTTGTCAGCTTAATGACAACATAAATTTCCTTGCACCCCTAACCTACACCAATGTGCTTGTTATACTCAGATCGAAATAGATAATTCGTCTTAGCTCTCGTCTCTCTTGTGCTCATAATTATAATTGAGTCTTTTTCCCTGTCTGGACCGTTCTCAGTTCTCACTCCACTGAGATGAAATGAGGATGCAAAAATAGACCATAAACGCTGTGAAATTCAGTACCGATTTAGCAGAGATAAATGACGACGTAAGTCACATTCTAACCCTCGTCCTTTCCGTCTGTTTATTGCACAGAACGGCTTCTCTTTTGAGATATTGTACGTGCTTCACCAAAATGACGTGATTAGAAGTAATGTGACTCATATTTTCAAGGGACTGTGAAATGTTTGACCTCATTTAGTTTTCAAAATATATACCATTGTAGATTAAAAGTGTTGGATCCAAAAGTTTGTCGTATTTTTTCAGCATATTTATCATGAGTTTATAAAAGTAGGTATGTCGAATAGAACACCCCTTGTGCATTATACAATGTGTGAAAGCCAAATGGAATAAATTCATTATTTCGGTAACTGTACATATTTAAAAAATCCCGAAACACGTCAAATGTGAATTGTAATTTGACATTCTTTGACGTAAAAATGCCACCCCTATCTTCAACCCCCTTCGAATGACAGGTAGGTACAACTCCCAATTTTTTTAATGAGAAATATAGGTTTGTGATATAGGTCTCTTCATTCTCTATTTAAAAATTTTATCGCTTTCAAGTTCATTGCAACAATAAAGATAAAAAATTTAAAATCATGTGGTTACCGAAATTCAATAAAATACACTCAAAAACTAAAATGTAATAGGAAACGTAATGAATATAATACGAAAAAGAACTATGGATGTTAACGAAGTGGATGTTCAAAATATTCACCGCGAACGTCTTGGCAACATCCTAATCTCAAATAAAACTGTATTCTAACATTATTTAACATATCAGGCGTGACCGACCTAATCGCAAGCGTCATTCAAATCTGAAGGTTTAGTTTTGTATACATTGCTCTTTACATATCACCATAAAAAGAAATCTAATGATGAAAGATCAGGTGATCACGCTGGCCATTCAATCGATCCTCCCCTCCCTATCCACCGATTGGGAAATGTTGTATCGAGGTATTGCCGGACACTAACTTGGTAATGTTGTGATGCTCCATCCTGCTGAAATCATATCGTATTCACGGGAACTTGGGGGTTTCTTTGATCAGGGTATAAATTTTCTAAACTTGGAATGACATCATTTTGTTGCCCTCAGTGAAAAAGGGACCCATGATATGGAATACCTCAGGAATCCATCTTGGGTCCATCCCTCGTTGTAATCTATATAAATGATATATTCTATTACTTTCTACCCAGTACAGTAATCTGCTTTGCCGATGACACCACAATATTACAATCAAATTCTGATATCTCAAATTTACTTGTGAATGCCAAAGAAACCGAAGACAAAGCAGAATACTGGTTTATATCCAACAAACTGAAATTTAAGAGGGAAAAATCTCAGAAAATAACTATATCTTTTAATACCAAAGTAACAATCAATGCTTAACTTGAATTATTAGGTATAATTTAAGATGAGTCGCTTCGATGGGAATCACATATTGACCGTCTCTGTGATAAACTCTCGACACAGTTGTTTCTACTTCGCCAGTTGAAAAATGTATTGAGCCGTAAAACACTTCTGATTTCGTATCATCCCTTTTGCACTGTCATCTTTCATATTGGATACTTCTTTGGGGTAGATCAACTTACGCGATCAGAATTTTTCGCATGCAGAAAAGAGCCATCAGAATTATAGCTGGAGCTCCATTTGACGCACATTGTCAACCACTTTTTAGAAAATTGGGAATAATGTCTTTCCCTTTATGTTGATTTTCTACTCACAGTTAGAAATACATAAAAAAAACTACTCTCCAAACACTAAGATCATCATAATTATGAAACTAGAAATGCGGGACAATTCAGATAGCCAAGGTTTAGACTTGAAATGTCATTACGAAATTCTCTGGACGTTAAATTATTTAACAAACTCCAATATAATGTGACTGAATTGAATTTTAATTACAAAAATGTTTTTATTCTGTACTTGATTTCATGCAAAGTACATATTTAAAGTAAATAGCCTTAATATTTTACATTACTATTTATATATTTAAGAATATTTTTTTTTATAATTCGATTCTTTATTTGTTAACTATTTTGTAAATCATTTCAAAATTTATAATTAATGCTGCTTTTACATTGTTCTCTCTATTTGCATACTAATTTGTACGAACTATGACTTGTCACAAATGTATATATTCACAATATGATTTTCTATCTATCTATCTATCTATCTATCTATCTATCTATCTATCTATCTATCTATCTATCTATTATTTTTGTTTGATGGTTGTATTCAGTTTGGAACTAATCCGACGGTAAAAGATATACCTACCTACAGTAAAAACTCTAGGAAAAGAGAATGTATGAATGTAGGAATCTCTCAAATATACAATGTTTACAAGAGGTTATTGCATAGATCAGCATTTAAAATCACACCATCAACAAAACACATTGCTACGCCGTTGATATAGGTAAATATCAACATATTATTCATGTTTGTACTGTTACATCGTGATATATTATACATTTATGTAATTCTAAAAATATCGCAAAACATCTGACAATAAAGTCCCTCCTTTTCGAAATTTCAATAAAGCAGTGAGCATTGTATTTCCATTTTCAGTTTTGCTTTCACGTTTTCCAAGACTGTCTCACTTAATTTTTACCTCACGTAATCAGCCACATAGATTAGGATCTACCGTCAAAACGTAACAAACGCGAATATATGCGCAGACGAAAATAGCCTTTATCTAACATTTGCCTTATAGGCGCAAATCTCCGCAAAACTTTGTCGGGAAAGTGTTCAACTTTGAGGGAGTTGAAGTAAAGCAAGCTTTGGACCGAGGAATTCCGGGTCTGCCCGATGACGTTTACTCGAGAGAGAAATGTCCTCTTCCCGGCTCAGTGTGAGCGAACGCCATGATTCGTATGAGGTAAAGCCGTTTTCAACCGCTAAAATTTTATATAAACAATTCAAATCGGTGTAAATGATCCGGTCGTTCAAAAAAAATAACAATGTCATTCCTTGTGGAAGTACCAGTGGTGTGTTTCTCGTGTTAACGCGTGTATTAGTTTGTGTCGCTTCTCAAACCTTGACTGGTAGTACCGAAATCCATCGAAAGGGATGATTTCAAGTGAGATTTAGTTACATTTGTTGTTAACTGTGTTGTGGAACAGTGATTTTGTGGAATTTACAATATTGTGCTGGTCAGAAATACATTTCGAGGGAAGCCATCGAAAAGGTATGATATGGAATTGAAATATTTAGGCAGTTCAGGGTGTTGTATTTACAAACAAAATACATACATGATATGTGGCCTCCTACCTGCCAGTTTATATTTTTCTAATGTACATATCGACAAATAACTGCCCAAATAAAAACAAAAAAAAGTAGGTAGGTATCCCTAATTCAAACGACTTCTTTATATAATATTAGGCATGTCATTTTTATTCGTCTGCATGTTTAGGTTTGTTGTTTTGCGATTTATTATTCCACTTTTTTGTTGACAATATCTCAAGTTAATACGCATTTAATTGAAATAGTTCTACAGGATGCATTGTTAAGTGTACCATCGTTAAACAGTACAACATTTTGTGGAAAAATGCTCAAATTTAATTTACAAAGCGTTGTTGCAAAGTTTTTTGTCATATTCAACGTTAATTCAAAACACAAAATTTAACTTTTCATGGTCATATTCTTCCATGATCGATTCGTGTATCTTCACTTAGTATCAGTTTTAGTTTTATTGTGAAATAAGAAATGTATTCAGTTTATTACTCACATTTTACACCTGCAATTTATACCGAGGTTTATACCTACTTACCGGTATAGATAAAGTAATTCAACCATCAGTCAACTATGTCTTTGACTATTCAATGCATGGAATTCATCAAGACCTAAGCTTGGACCTACTAGAACCATTTTGGAACCACAGGAGACTTTTTCTAGATCCGAAGTTACCATACTTAATCATTTTACTTGAGATGATAAGTAATTTTGACAGGTATCATGAAATCTATTCTAACTTCAGTCCACTGTCACTAGTGAACGACATACATTCTAAGGATTATGTAGTAAATGTAAACCAGTGCTCTAAATTGAAACTGTTGAAAAGGAAATTCAAAAACACCTACATAGATCAACAGATATCTGTAAAAGGGCTACTCTTCCACTCTAGGTAATAATTATTCAGTACTTAGTGTTAGGAATCACACGTTAAAAGGTAAGACCTCGTTAGTCCTCGCACAAGTTTCTCAACTTCTGAGATTTGTCGTTCGTATGGGGGCAACAGTTGATTAACGGAAAAACAGATTTTTTTTTAAACAGAATAATAATATTTATTCAAAATCATGTACATGTTACTGTATTCATTAGTTATAAATTTGTAATAAAGTGTCGTAGGTTTGGCGGCTTTGAGATCATGAACCATCCGTTACTGACAAAATAATCTAATGACTAATGAAACATCAAAATTTGATTACTTCAGTATAAAACATTCAAAATGTCAAGAAAAACATTGAAATTAGGTACAATTGTTTTGGGTAACTGTTTTCCTCTGCTGAATAATTCATTCATTGATTAAAATATAAAATTATTATACTTACATTTAATGCAGAACATAAGTTAATACTCACTTGGAATAATAATATCTGAATCAATTTGTTTTTATTTGATTTCTGTTTTTCGTTCAATTTAATTTGAAATTGTTTCTGAAACGGTTTCCTAAAACAGACATCGTTCCTGTATCAGACTTGAATACAATTTGGACACCTCCAAACTTTCTAAATTGAAATTTGGTTACAAAACGTTTTTTCTATATAAAATAAACAAAGTAACATCAATACTTCTACCTACCTAATAGCTACCTACTCATTTGATTATTTGCTATGGTGTGGTCCACAATATGAAACTCCTAATGGAGTAATATTAATTTACTAGTTACAGATATTTTCTCTGTAATTTTCAATAACTTGAACCAACATTGTAAATTTCTACATGTGTCACAAAAGCCCCACTTTTTTGCTGCATCTGAATAACTCCAAATTCGACCACGACTGACCCTACAAGTTTGAAGTCAGAATTCATTTGAGAACTAATTAGGAATTCAATATAATAACGATATTGAAATCGAAGTCAGACTAAAAATTAAAACTCAAAACTCGATGTGTGTTATTTAATCAATAGGCTTAAAATCTGGATGAAGTTGTTTCTAACGTCATAATCAAATGTATTTTTTTCAAAATGCGTTTTTTTTCACAAGGTAGATCTCTAGGTAAATGAATTGAATGTGATATAAATAGATCCACTGAAGTAACTCACCCAGAAAACTAATAAATGATGGAAAACTCACGGGTGTGAAATTTCAAGCAACGAGCAAATATCGGAAAATAGCATACCTAGATGTAAACAATAAATCAGTTAAAACACAAAGCGGTACACGGAGTCTTTTTCAACGTCAGTCACAAAAACACTTTTGTTTGCAATTTGATGAATTCAGGCTGTATATAGGGAAATATGGAAACTCCAAAGAGACAAATACATAACACTTGGAAGTTTCCCTTTTTTTAAGAACAAAACAATGATGGCACTGCAGGAAACTCCTTAAGTAGCGATTCACATTGGATTTGAATGGCTGGAGATTAAATCCATTTAGAAAAACGTTCTCGGGAAGTTTATTCCACATAAACGCAGTTCTTAACAGTGTAGTTCGATGTGTACTTAGTTGAACCTCAAAACGATGAGCAGCCACAATCCGTCGGGGATTTCTGATATATACAGCAGCTCTTGGTGGAATCAAATGTGCCAAGTCACTTGAACACTTTCCGTGAAAGTATCTATAGAAGAGATAAAAATATCCAACCTTTCTTCGATGTTCCAGGCTACCAAGTCTCCAATCAGGCGGATGGCTCTTTTCTGGATGGAATCCAGCAACTTTAGGGTATGTTTGGGGGCAGAGCTCCATACATGAGAACAATACTACAAAGACGGTCTGATCTGAGCATAAAAAAAGCATCAAAAGTTGCTGATATGTGTATAGTTTTCTGGTTCGGAACAGTGTTCCAAGCTTTAGAGAAGCAGCCTTTGAAATTCCAGCGACATGATTGTGCCAAGACATATTGGTGTCCATTTTAACCCCCCAACAAACTTATCGAAGCGGAAAACGAAATTGTCTGACCTGACATTATTATATCCGCTTCGGAGACATTTATCTTCTTGGAGAAAACCGATACCTGGGTTTTTGTGGCATTGAATTGAACCTGGTTACTTTCATTCCAATTCAAAATCACCTCTAGATTCTAATTAAGATATGCAGCCTATTGCTGCCGGTGAATAAGATGTGCCTACGTAGCCGATGTCCTGAAATCCAAATGGAATGACCAGACAAGTGTGCTGTCATCAGCAAAGCAATAAATGTATTGGATTCATGGTTTTTTCCAATAAGTCATTGATATACAATAAAAAGAGACTTGGAGAAAATATGGATCCCTGGGGAACACCAGCGTTGATGGTGAAAGTTTTCGAGAGATATGCGGCCACTTGCAGGGAATGTTCTTTCAGGAAACTGTAGAGCTATACAGAAAAATGATCCGACAAGCCATAGTAAACCCTCATGCTAAACAAGGTCAAAGGCCTTAGAAAGGCCTTGATTGTAATTGTTTCAAAAACTTGGACGTTCATAATGTTTTCATTTATTTCTTCTTCAAAAGTTTGTGTTTATTCATTGTTGTTGAAAATATGTACCAACGAAATGATGCCAAAGTGAAAGTGACACAATTCAGGTTTTGTAACCATGTTGTTTTTGTCTCATTGAATGATCATGTGAAAGAAAAATACTCGGAAAAATAAGAAATCGTTTTTTCGGTGTGTGCCCCCTTAAAAAAGCATTTAAATAAAATATATTTTTGCGTTTTTACAATCTGCGTTTACAAATTGCTGTTTTCTCGTTTATATTCTATTTGGGTTAGAGAATCATATGCAATTTATTGTAATCAGAAGTAGATTAGTGTTTGCGGTGAAACACACTTCCTGTGGATTTGGTTTCCTTCCTGAAATCAATTAAAAATATTCACAAGTTTAATTTTCTCAGGATAGTTTCCATTCATATCTAACTTGGGTGTTAGTAGATTATATATAGTGTCAAAATATGTCGAATAGTGATATATGAGCTGGCCTGTTATCATGGGATATGTTTACAACGGCAAAATACACATATGGTAATTTTATCTTTAATAAGTCCTCTTCGAGATTCTCATATATCAACCTTGATACTAATCTTCTGATATTCCCATTGCACAACAAAACTAGTAAAATATCTACAATTTTGTTTTTTGATAGTTTTACTTATTGAGCATTTAGTTATTGAAATTTTGAACTGTCAGGTTTGAATTCTTGTATTTAGTTAGTAACTGATAGAGAAGTAATTGATAATAGTAACCGATAGTAAGTCAGTGACTGATGATGCTACCGTGTAGTAAAACGCAATTTAAATAAAATTCATTGCAAAAATTCTATAACTATCATTATAAAGAGTGTTACCAATTTCCATTCATCTTCTACTCCACAAATATAAGGTGGAGTACTGAATGGAAAGTCATTGGAAACTGAAATATTTTGTCGAAGTGGAGATGTGAAGCAAACAAAGCCATGAACGAAGAAACCCACATTGAATATTGCCCCCTGTCGCATATTTTCTGAACGCTGCTTTTTTTTCAACCTGTGAGATTTGCTATATAATTTTACCGTTAAACTGGTAGAACCAAATCTATAAAATGTGAACCTGCAGCAATTTTAGGCTCATTGACGGCTGCGCCAGTATGATATCAAACATTTGTTTGCCCCATGGCTGAAATAAATATTTAGATTTATTGCTCTCGTAATTGCCTCAGATACACGCGATGAAATTCGAAAATATTTTTTTCGAAATATTCTTCAACTGTGTGTGACATAGAAATAAGTATATTGAGAAATTTAGCGGCAAAAAATCTTCAATATTATAATAGAGGAGCCTAAAATGAGACAAAAATCATTGTAAGTTCAAATTTCACAAAATATGAAGGATTTCGATTTTGTTCTGCCAATTTAACGGTGAAGTTGGCAGAATTCACGAATTGAAAAAACCACTCGTAGAAAATCGGCGATGGGAGTAATGACGTAGTCTAGTTCAAGAAAATTTTTTTCTCTGTGGTTGGGTTCTGCTAGCTTAATGTTAAGCTAACAGAACCCACGATATATGCCTTGAATGAAGAGCACAAAAATACAAGTACATTACTTCAAAATCAGCCTTCTGAAGTTATGGCATAAAAATAAATATAAAAAATCTAAGCGGTTCTGCTATCTTAACAGGGGTGTAAACAAAATATATACTTACGTAGGTTCAAAAAACTGTCAGTAGGTAATTTCAATATGTGAAAAAAGATTTTTGTTATTATATTTTTCTGTCTCTCATGATACAAACTAGAACGAGGACAGGAATCATTGATAAATATTTACAAAATCTTAGTACGAAGATGAAAAACTTATTTCCCAAAAACTTATTACCCAAACACGTAAAAATATTTCCCTTTCAAGTAAAATACAAATTATGTTTGAAATGTAATGAAATAGTATTTTGCATCGGTAGCTAGCGAGGTTGCGAGATTGTGAAATGTCCTTGGAAATTTGGAGATGTTGTAATTAGAAAAAAAAGGCGATCCAAACATTATACAGAAATGAAAATAATGAAAATGTGTGGCAATGGATTTATTGTGGTTTGAAGTTTAACAAACTTGAGCAGAACAAAGGAAGTAATCAGTTTGAAAATAAGTAACTCTATACATGGATGTGTAGATCATGCAAAGAAGGAACTGTCAGATACAAACTGAAAGAAAGTACTCCTAAAACAGCTACTTTCATATAAACATTGAATTACTCGAAAAAAAAATTCTTTCTAAACAAATACTTCTATATGAACACTGAATTATACAGAAGATACTCAGTTTGTATTTCAAACATTTGTTGTGGAATAAAAATCAGATATCATTCACATGAGTTCTACTTTGAATGAATGGTAATAAATTGCACTTACATGAAACACTGTCACCCTCACTGGTATACACCGATGTTTCGCCTTAAGACACTTGCCCCAAGGTTCTTCAGTACCAAATTGGATAACATTATAGAAAATACACATAATTCATTCATGAATTACGATTTTTTGATGTCACGGAATAAGCTTGATCTACTTATGTCATCGATGACATCGTAGTGACATTCATTCACCTATTTGATTTACAATAGCTATATTTGAGCAACCAGATAAAATATAAGAAATCGCTGAAAACAACTTCCATATCAGGGGGAGGAAAACAAAATGATATGATAACAAATTGTTTTCACTTACCCTCTCGTCCCCAGCCACATCAACTTTATATTCTTAAATGGCAATCCCCTACTTGTGATACCCCATGTGAAAGTTCTTAAGAAATACTCTTCAATGGTACTCTACAAAGCTACATTCGATGTAGTAAGGTTCGGTTTATTGAATAAAACACTAATTATTTAAAGTAAAGATTTATTTTCTATTATTAATTTGAAAAATGTTCGAAAACATTCTTATAACCATGTAACATTAATATATAGACTCTCAAATATTTTACGCGTGTACCATTTTTGTTGATTAGTACCTGAAAAAAATGGCTTAGTTGATAAGTAAAAGTGAAAAAGGAGGGGTGTTTGAAATATTCGTTTATTGTATTCTTTACTTTAAGACGGGAAACAATATTCATATCACTAATACATTTGATTTTTATTTCGATACGTTGAACACGAGAAACAAAATTTTTATCTGCAACAATGGTGTACAACACAGCTGAATGTGTGGACTTTTCACATATAGTCAGTGGGCATATTTCAAGGCTGGTTATGAATAAAATCATCTAAAAGAACAATTCGTTCAGGCTAGTCTCAACTCCCTACACTGTAGGTTAATAGACTGACACCTATCAGAAAACAACTACTTCCCTGGCTAATACCACGAAGGGCGTTGAATTATATCCGACAGGTGTCAGTGCAGGATTCTTCACAGAAGTTATTCCTGTATATGCTTTTGGCGATACAACTGCCGCAATAGATTTTCAATTATTGGAACACACTTGCAGACCGATTTTGGGCTGTTTGGCTACTCGTCAGTGCAAGGTAGTGTCTATCATCAACATAAAGTCGATGAGTTCCGATAATTGAAAATCAAATTCCGTCAGAGTGTCATTCTTCGAACTAAGCTGAAGCATACAACAAACAACAGGTTTGTCGTCGCCCCATCTACCTGCGAACGAGATAACCAACTGCATATCCGAAATTTGCCCAATGCCTCGTATAAG
>WOGO01007745.1:0-10989 GCA_015342085.1 Leptinotarsa defecta
CGCGTCACTTTTCCTGCCATGTTTAATCTGTACTAAACAACTAAACAACAAAGCAGGTACCTACACATGTGAACGCTCACTAAAACGAACGGACTAAATTTTAGTTACTTGCTTTAGTAACTCTCTTTAGCTACTTGACACGTGAAAATGCGGCTTTACCAAAACTTTCAGTCAGGTAATTAGATACTCGTCTGGTAGTGTGCGGTGGAGCACCATCATGTTGAAACAAGATATTATAGTTAGCCAAAAGTAGATCATCCAAATAGTCTTCAAAAATCATCATTTCAAACTAGTGATAGGTTTCTCCATTCAGAATTCCGTCAAATAAATGGGGACCCAAAATTCTATCTTTGTAAATTCTTGCCCACACGTTAATACTAAATTGCACTTGAGGTCGAATTTCTCGGAACTGCCTGGGGTTGTTTATGCCCCAAATATGTTCGTTATTTCGGTTGAATATCCCACAATTCGTTAAAGTGCTTTCATCTGCCCAAATTACATTTTTCTGGAAAACAGGAAAATCAGGTCTTCTCATTAGCCAGTTACAAAATTCTAATCGCCTTTCGGGATCACTTGGATGCAATTTTTGAGTTATGTGTATTACATTTCAAACCGTTTTTTTTTGAGACGTCTCCAAGCACGTGCATGACAAATATTCATTTTGGAGGAAATTTGACGTGTGTAACTTACCTCATATATAACTCATTTATCAATTTTTTTTTTAGTTTCCTGGTCCATTCTGTCTCCGTATTTTTTCCTCGGCTTTTCAAATGAACTAAACTTGGTGACATTTTGATCCAGTAACTTGAACATAGTTCGATGTGGTTGTCGTCTTTCGGGATACAGGTTTAAATACATTTCCGTTGTCCGAACACTGTTTCTATCGTATTTGCAATAAATTTGTTTGTATCATATCTCTTTTTTCTTCATTCGTAAAGTCATTTTTTGACAAAAACTCAATGATTTGTACTATAATAAAATATCATTGAGTGTAACAAATTGTGAGTCAAATTTGGAAACATCAAAGTGAAAGCCTATTATAATGAGAATTATTTTTTTTCAATATCTCCAATTTTTCGAAAAAGAAACTGAAAAGAACAGAAAAAATCCAATGTAGCGTCCATAAAAAAATAAACTTGATGATGGTGGCCGGAAGAAGAAACTTCGGATAGCAAATCTGAAAACATCATTATGTAGCAGGGAGAAAGTGGCATTGTGGAAGTGCAATTTATTTAGGATTCCTTCAAAAAATAAAGCCAGAAAAAAATGAAAACCATTTTCCGAAATTCCTGTTTTTCCCGGATATCTCCGGATATACTCGGAATTTCAGAACTTTCTCAACGGCATATTGTTAGTCAGATAAATGCGCATCTTTGCCCCAATTTAACCATCTTAATAAATTTGTCAGACATTGTGATATTCATGTATATGGAACGAGATCCATAAGTTTAATGAACCTGCCCAGAAATAAATCAAGAAAATTCACTAAACTAACATTTGTATATTCATCTTCACTCGTCTCTGAAGTCACTAAGTCGCAAAATTCAAATACTCTATTAAAAAGGTTTTTTTATAACATTGAGGAATACATTGACGTGACAGGGTATTTTACTTGTCAGAGACCTTAAATACTTAATTCATTTATTTTATAATTATACTTTCAATTCACATACCCTCTTCAATTTTATATTTTTTTAGTAGATGTTTTTGTCTTTGTAACTCCGAACAAGGATTTCTGTATTCATGACTTGCCATAAATATATTATAGTATGTAAAATGGTCTATAATTAAAAAAAATGTTTACCTGTTCGAAGTCCCAATTATTGATACGATAAAAACTTGAAATACTTCCGGAAATGAATATTTTTATCTCGCAACGAGTGTAACGTAACGCTGTGATGTTACGGGTCATTTGTTACGATTGGATACGCGCCTCAACCGAACGAGGTACGAAACAACGCTTCATGCAACTATATATTATTTTCCAGGTGAATAAATTGAAATAATCCAATATGGCGCCAAAATTCAGACTTCATTATTTCGATTTCACCGGCAGAGGAGAACCAATTCGCATTCTCTTGACTTACGGTGGTTTGGAATTCGATGATATTCGTATAGAAAAGAAGGACTGGCCCAAGGTCAAACCAAGTGAGTATTTATAATAATATTTGAATGATCAGCCAACCTATCTATCAGGAATGGCGATTTCAATCATAAGTTTCATTATAACTTTTCCATATATTCTTTTTCTCGATAGGTACTGATGCATACGATGTGCGCTAAGATATTTTTTTAGACTCGTAGAGCCCATACTTTGATTAGTAAATTAGAGCCGTTAAATTATTCATGTTCAATTCAATAATTATTAGCAAAACCCTTCACTTTGTGACATATATTAATCATTGACTTTGAGTGTATGTTAGTAAACTCAAACTTCTGTACATTTTGGTTCCAGGTATCTGAAAGTTGTTGAAACTCCATCCAATTACGAAATGAATTTACATGAGATTGATGAGCTTTTTGAAGATGAAGTCCAAGAAATAATAGATTTTATAGAAATGCAAATAACATATACAGAGTCCGTGTCACTACAGAAGGAAGTCCTTCTATTTTTAGATTCAATTGATTCTTCGCACCGGAGAAAATGTTATTTGAAGTTATTTTTTTTAATTCATACTTATATAAGAAAAATCAAAAGCTGTTGATGTAGATATTAGGTGTTCCTTAACTAATTGAAAATGTTAATTCAAAACTAATTCAAGATACTCATTTTTGAGTATATTCCGATAATGATTAATCGGAGGGTGAGTGTAAGCCCACAGCACTTAGGCTACATGTGACGCATTGTACATCCTTCCGAGGAGTTGTCCTCCTAGGTCATCGTCCATCCTGTCCTTTCCAGGTAGGTGAACACGTCACTGGGAGACATCTCCTTTATGTCGGCAGGTGTAGGCCAAGACTCGCCGAACACACACATTTTCTTATTGACGATAACTCCGGGCACTCGCATAGGACATGCCTGACAGTTTCAACATCCTCTTCACACAACCAGCATAGAGGTGTGTACGCTAGCCCCATATTATGGAGGTGTTTCCTAAGTTGATAGTGGCCAGTCGAAAATCCTACTGTTGAGCCAACCCATCTCTTTAGAGATTGAGCATGGGTGTAACATTTGGCTAGTTCCGCAATTGTCGAAGTCATTAGGCCGTAGGTGCCACTGGGTTCTAAAATTCTCAGTCCAACCGCTTCGTTGGCTAAAGAGTTGGCAATGTGATTACCTTTATTCCTGTCGTGCCCTTTAACCCAACTCATGATAATGTTGTTATCCACCGAGGCTTTGGCTAAATCTTGGTGATACTCTAGTACTAGCCCTGAGGTTACACGTTGTCTGTTCAAGGCTAATAGGGTTTGTCTGCTGTCAGTGCAGATTGTTTTGTTTTTGCCAGAAATTCCTTTCCTGGTTATTTCTTTTGTGGCGATTGAGATACCAGCCAGTTCTGTTTGGACCACGCTGGTTCAATTGCATCACTGGTTGCCTGCAGCAGATGTTGCGCATTAAGCGCTTCCCGCCATAGGCCCAGCCTCAATTGACCCATTCCTTCTTCGAGGTTTACACCAGCCGTGCGCAATCGTACCATGGTCATTAACGCAACCTCCTTAACGTACAGGTCCACAGGGGTCAGACCCGTAATTAATTCCATTGCCGCGGTTGGTTGCTTGTAGAACTTTCGGTCCCCATGCAATGGCTCTGTACAACATAGGTATTATTATTGCAGTGTAGATCCAGGTGACCATAAGGGGTGAAAGACCCCATGCGCGTCCCACTGTCCTCCGATATTGCTCATAAGCCACATATGCTCTTTTTGCTCTACTCTCTAGGTGATAGTTCCATGTTAGCTTCCTGTCGAGGATAGTACCAAGGTATTTCACCTCTTCAGAGAAGTTCAGTTTGCTTTTGAAGATTTCGGGAGATTTTAAGCCCGATAATGATTAATTACAAAAGTAATTTTTTATGGACGATTCAGAGTTTTTATTGATATTTACTAGAACTCTTCACCTTCCACGTATCGATAAACTAATTTCTAACGGATAAGTTTATACAGGAGAAGAAAAAGATAATTTCTAGTTCACTTCGATATACAGGTCGTTTTTTAAAGCTGATCCTATTATTGCCATCTGGGAAACGGTAACATCGACAAGGTCGGTTAAATTGGACCAAAATTAACTATTTTGGGGAACTAAAATACTACCTTTTCAGATGGGGAACCTCAGTGGTTATTTAGCTCTACCGCCTCCATTTCGAACTTTCGATACTGTTTCATATTCATGGATAGTGTTATTGATTTTCACCAAGTAACAGGTCAGCTCATTCATAATTTGTTTCAAATTTGTTATAATCTGATATAAACCAATTTGTAATGCGAGGTTTCGTTTATTTTATTTCATCATGAACTTTATTTTTTGAAAAATAGTTTGAAAAATTTGATGAAGGAATCTAATGAACGAAACGTCTCATTGCGAATTGATTTGTATCAGATTACATCAAATATGACACAGTATTGAACGTTGCTCTGCCTCTTTTTCATATAATTCGAAATGGAAGGGGCAGAGTCAAAAACGAAATTCGTCAATTCTAGTTTTGTCGAATATTTCAGAAACAACCGATATTCTTGATGTGAAAATATATTATTTTAGTTACAGAAAATAGGAATTTTTTGTCCAATTTACCAGACCTTGTAAGTCTTACCGTTTTCTAGATAGCAATTGTGCTATCTGCTAAAAAAACGACCTGTAGGTATGTTACTGCGCGAATTCAATATATTTTTTTCAAAGAATTGATCGTTCTCTTATTGAGAGATATAGGTCAAAGACATGCGAATGCTACAACTTCCATATGGAAATGAAACAACTTTCGAAAAGAAAATTCTGAAATATAGCTGATTTTTTATTCTGAAGGCGGATCAAGAATTGGGTTTCCAAAACATCTAGAAAGGTACCAAGTTCTTTACCGACAAATTTATTGATTGTGACAACTTACTGATGAACAGAACTTCCCCCTTTTTGACAAAACATGTTGAATTCACGCAGTTACGAACTTGATATTTCACTAAGCTTCGGCTAACTTTGTGCCTGTCCGGCTGGGGACCGAATAAGGTTTTTAGACTTCGGCAGAGCTGTTCTCTTACTATCTGACCTGAAAAAACACTCACCATACAAACTAATCGGCTTCGTTAGGAAGCAGGGTTTATTTGGTCGAGTGTGAATATATGTGAGCCACAATAAACCCTTGCGGATTGCGGTGGAGAGTTGAATAAACCCACTCGCTTTGGACCTAACCTAATCTAACATAAGCTTCGGCAAGACGTGGGTTATTAACATACACTTAAATAAGAAGTTATTTTATTCAAATTCGATAACTTTATTTGATAACACAAATCACACTGAATAAATATTTTTATCCTTGTTTCAAAATTAATATAAATAATGATATATGTTCCATATATTCAAATTTTCAATATTTATTTATTTTTTTTGATTTTTCAGTGAAACTTAACATATAATATGTATTTCCTCTATCTCAATTACTAAAATAGGCTGAAAACGATTGAGAGTTGTGAGTGAATGAGAGTGAGAGAAAAGGGAAAAGAGAGAGTTTGCAAGAGGAAAAGGTAACTCAATCAAAAGAATAACTAATATTACTGGAGTTTTTTCCCAACACCAAAGCGTTATTTTAACACCTCGACACGTGTTTCGATCACCAATTGATCATCTCAAAGAGGAAGAAAAAACTAAGTAAACTAACAATGTTATCTTTATTTATACCATAGATATCTCTTCTAGGTACCTGTGTCTTTAGTGTCTTAAATTAATTTCACAATATTGATTTTACAATGTGTCCTTATGTAATAGTCAATATTTTAACAAGCTTTATAATATACTATTAGGTATTGGTCCACCATCGTTATTCATATTATAATGTTTACCTATGTCTACATACCTATTTCGACATTGTCATAGGCATCTAGATGCCTGTTGTTGTAAACTTGTCTTACTAATCTCAATGAACCAAAGTTTATGGAATGGTTTTGTTGTAAAATATAATAGACGACTGCTGATTTTTCTGGTGTTCCATATTTTAGGTGAGCTAAGTGTTCCTTATATCTTGTTATTTTATACTTTACATGTATTTATTCATTTGAATAATAAAATAAAAAATAAAATAAAATTATTTTTAACTTTTTAGTTCGATGTTCTTTAAAAGCATGTTTTTCAGTTTTTTAAACTATATTTTTTGTTAGATCATTTTGTCAGTTCATAACAATTTGCATCGGACAGACAAAAATATCTATTAAAATAAGATATAAGGACCACTTAGCTAGCACACCTAAAGAC
The DNA here is from genome assembly GCA_015342085.1 of Leptinotarsa defecta. Lineage (NCBI taxonomy): Eukaryota > Metazoa > Arthropoda > Insecta > Coleoptera > Chrysomelidae > Leptinotarsa > Leptinotarsa defecta. Next base: position 6,394 of record WOGO01007745.1, read on the forward strand.
CAGAAAAATGAGCAGTCACCCATCATATTTTGCAACAAAATTATTCCAAATACTTCAGTTCATTAAGATTAGTTAGACAAGTAAACAACAACAGGCATCTAGAAGCCTATGAGAATGTAGAAATAAGTAAACATAATGGTATTATGAATAATGATGGTTGACCAATACCTAATAGTATACTATATAGCTTGTTAAAATAAAATGTTCATTATTAGATTCACCAGACTATTACATAAGGACATATTGTAAAATTAATTTAAGACACTTGAGACGCAGGTACCTACAAGAAGTATCTATGGTATAAATAAGGATAACTTTGTAAGTATATTTAGTTTAGTCTTTCTCTTGAAGATGATCACTTGGTGATCGAAACACGTATTGAGGTGTTAAAATAATGATTTGGTGTTGGGAAAAAACTCCAGTAGTTCATTACTACACTAAATAGTGCATCACGAGTAAGAGAATAACCATTCTACTGAAATCAAGAATAACTATTCTACCGAAATCGTGATAAATGTATCCGCTTCAGAATTTCGTCAACAAGTATATTAAAATTAAGTATGTCTCCGGTACTCAACTAGAATATTGCAAATGTTTCAGGCCTTCCTCTTGGACAACTACCCGTTCTGGAAATCGATGGAAAAATGTACCCACAAACCACGGCGATTCTGAAGTATCTGGCTCAACTGGTCAGGCTTGATGGTGACAATCCATTAGATAACCTCAAAATCAATGTCGCTGTCGATACTCTCGTAGACCTACAAAACAGTTGAGTGATATTTTTCATTTATTTCATGATTTAGTTTCTACTAGATCATCGAATATATCAGGTATTTCTTTTGTTGTGGTGAACATAATTGAACTCTCATGAAAACATTTCATTGTACAAAATGATTATACGATATTGTAGAGTGTACCAAGTTGCAACTAATAAGCAGAAGTTTTTTAAGTCTTGAATATATTATACAATACTGATGATACCTACAGTTAAATTCCTCTTTAAACATATCAACATACCGGAGCATTAGGTAACAACGGTGTCCCGTCAATATCGTTATAGTGTAAAAAATGATAAAACAGCATTCGTGATGCCAAGTTATGTCGGTGGATATAGGCTGAGACTGCAAATGCTGGATATGTCAATATCAAATGCTTGAGGTTCTCAGGCTCATTATGGCATGCCTTGCATCTGGTGCAGGTACGGTAGTCTACGGTAGAATAAAGTGTAGATATTATCCTGACAGGTCATAATGAACCCTTCAGCTTCCGAGCAAATGTTAGATGCTTTGATTAGCCAAGATCTTCAACCATGCAGAGAAGGGGATCCAAACTCCTGATGACTCCACATGCTCCATCCAGTACCATTCTGTCATGTAGACATACTCAAAATTCTACGACCTGCCTATTGTCGGGGGAAGTATAACTGTGGAACCGATGATTTAAGATGCAAATTTTTATGAGAAGCATTATTTTCCGGATCTTCATGTAGAGTTGCTACAGTTATTCTCAAGTTTATTTCAGTACTAAAAAGAAGTGTAGTACAACTGGAACTTTGGTCTTCTCCGACAGTTTAGATGACGAGATCTATCGGAGTTTGTGTTGTTATTTGCCGCCAAGAGAGTTCTTCACTGAGTTCATCTCTTGTGAGTGGCGTTGTTCAACCCTGAGGTGCTTTCGCCTACAAACTGCCCAGATTTTCATCGTTAGGTATTACCCAACATCATGGGGTAAGTGATCATTGGGTCCAAGAATCATGTGCCCTAAGCATGCGCAGTCATCCAAGAATTACAGTTTTCTGCATCTGTCCGTCCAAAATTTCTCCCTTGCTGAAAGTAACATTTTTGGGTAAATTACTTAATTTTCCCTTTTTTTAATTGAAAGGAGGATATTTTCGTATGAGAAGGAAAAAATGAGTTTTTGGAAATAAGCTTTTCGCCTTTCTTCCATTCCTATGTATACAAAAAGTAAGGAAAACTTTCGAAAGAAGGAATAAAGCAATTAAGTTGAAAATGAAATGCGTAGATCACTCATAGAAGTTCGTTTCATATAAACTGGAAGAATAGTTTACGGCAAAACTACTTTCACATTAACATTGATGTACATGAAAGACATAAACATTGTTTTACACGAAAGACATGCATATTGATTTATATGAAACAACACTTTCGTATGAGTTGTGGGCAGTGCAAAATTGTTTTGAATTTCTCAACACCTATTCTATCAGGAATCGACCAATTCAATATTTGTGAACATATCACAGGGTGTTTTTATTTCTTTTTGAAACCATCTTTCTTACTGTCTATTTTAAATTTCGTATTGTTCTCAACAACTCTGTTTAATCTACGTATCATGTATACTGACATTTATTACAGAAATCTACGAATTCACTTTTGAGGAAGACGCAGCTAAGAAAAAGGCTTTTGGAGAGAAGCTTTACAATGAAATCCTTCCATATTATTTGTCAAGGTTGGAAGAGAATGCCAAAAGTAATGGAGGACATTTAGGAATCAATAGAGTGAGTAAATAGTTAGGATATGAATCAAATACAATCGCCTATATACAAACAAAAACCTCGAAAAAGTAGTGTTTCTTTTTCAATTGTCAACTTTTCAATATTTATTCGGAAGATATTACGTCATCTATTTTGAGGTAACTGAAGTATGAATTTAAAAACTTTTTATCCCCAATATCTTCCTTTCAGGAAATTTTCGAAAAGGGCAGGTTTCGAAGAATATTGCTAGCCTTCTTACTTTAACCGTTCAAGACAGGTAGATCTCACACTTCTAATCTCGAATGAAAAGGGAAATAAGTGACGCATCGCTTCGAAGAGCTTTGAATTTTCTTTCGAATCAGTTTTCTTCACCAGCATCCTCTAATAAATTGTGGTGAACTAATTCAGAATAATTTAAACCTACTTGTAATGAGAATAATGGTGTTCAAGTTACTACTTCATTCAAAAGACTCCTTTTTATAAAAATGAACGAAAACGTGGCACCATTCCATTCCATCAGTAACAGAAAGAAATGTTTTTCTCGTTGGTACTTTTATGTACACTAAAATAATTTTTGAATCGCGAGAAAGAAATATCACTAATGGAAAGCATGGAAAGCTTATACTTATACACTCTAATTAACAAGTATATGTTTGAAAGTGGTTGACAATGTTTCATGGTGAATTTTATTAGTTCGGACTTTCATTGTCTGATATGATTCAACTATGATTCGAAATCTATAAAAGAACAAACAAAATCAAAATGAATAGCTAAAATATAATTTTTTTTCTAATTGATTTGGCCGTTACTTGATGAAGATACATAGTAATTTCAAAAACTACACCTCACGATTTGATCTCCACAAACTTTATTTGAAAAATATATCACAATGTGTTTCGCCAGCACAGTAGCTTTCTCAAGTGATTCAAATCAATACTATAATATTTCAATTATTAGATTCACCTGACTGTTGCATAAGGACACATTGTAAAATTAATTTAAGACTAGTAGATGAGGCAATATTGTGAAATTAATTTTATAGTGCTTGTTAAAATAATAGTCTCATTATTAGATTTACCTGACTATTACATAAGGACACATAGTAAAATTAATTCAAGGCTAGTAGATAAGGCGGTATTGTGAAATTAATTTAAGACACTTAGGACCTAGGTACCTAGAAGAAGTATCTATGCTATAAATAAGGATAACTTTGTATGTTTAGTTTGATCTCCCTCTTGAAGATGATCACTTGGTGATCGAAACACGTGTCGAGGTGTTAAAATAACGGTTTGGTGTTGGGAAAAAAACTCCAATAATATTGGATTTTCACTTCAGGTTTTATTGCTTAATATAATTGATATTTTAGTTTTTAATTCTAATTTTATTTGTTCTTTTACAAATTTTGAATCAAAGTGGAATTAGGTATATTGGACAGTGGAAGTCCGAACTAATAAAATTATTAACTAAATACCTTTACTGTACCAACGTTAAAATTCCCCCATCTTTACTTTTTAACCGGAGAAGATATCGAGGTCGGACAAAGTTACTTGAAAGGCATTACTTTTAGTACTTTTCAATAAAAAAAACAGGTATGAGGTCACTTTTCTATAAGATGGCGTGTTCAACTTTTTTTTTGTCAAATCAGAAGGAAGGTGTGATGCATCATTCACTGGGTATTTTACTTCACTATACGAAACTGGTTTCCTTTTGCTGGGGTATTATGGCAAGTTTTTGGGGTAATTTCATTACAATCACTTCTCATTTTATTCATGAAATGAAATGAATTGCGGTTGTATAATGTATACTTGATTTCACATGTCCCCACAGAAAATTTCGCCAAATCTAGTGAGCTGGCGGGTCAATCTAAGGGTCCACGTCTACTTATCATTTTCGCTTTAGATAGTTATACAGGGTGTAACTGAATAAGTGTAAAACATTTGAGAAGATGATTTCTTATCGAAAAAAAGGTAGGATCTTTCATACAAAGAAACTTCATTGGAGCATCCCCTGTTAAGATACAGCCCCTTAAAGGGGGTACATAAAATTTGTATAACAATTTTTTTCACAAGCACTAAAAAAGTTACAATATTGAAATTAACCTGACG
>WOGO01007746.1:0-10988 GCA_015342085.1 Leptinotarsa defecta
AATTGGTCAAACTGGTAGAACATTTAGGAATCGAATCTAGGATAATCATATGAGCTATGTAAATAAGAAAACAAGTTCAACATATTCAAATAATCTTTTAGAAGGAAATCATATCTTAAACAGGGGGTTCGAAATTTCACAAATAGAAAATAAACGTTTGAAACTGAATCATTTAGCAGCAATGGAAATTAATAAACTTAAAAATTCAAACATTCTAATGAATGATCAACTGGATTTGAATAGATTACCATTATTGAACATGTTTTCTTACAAAAATAGCCGGGGAAGTATTATTATTGGTTTAGTATACCTAATCATAATTGAAGAGGTACCTCAGGTATGTTAAAGTTGTAGAGGTTTAGGTAATTTGATGGAAGTAGTTTCAATTTCAGTTACCTGTTATTTATACATATAAAATATTAGCGTAAGAAGCAACTGTTGAAGAAGCTACTGTGTTAGCGAAACATGTGATATATTTCTCAAATAAAGTTTGTGGGGATCAAATCATAAGGTGTAGTTTGTGAAAATAGAAATAACCGATTTTGATTGAGCAAAATATATTAAAAATAATAATCGGGATTCTATTACATAGTTGGTAAAACATTTATTTTACAAGTAGAAGTGTATATACTGTGTCAATATATATAGGTCCAGATTAAATAAAATTTACTAATTTTTGTTGAGCTGAATAGTATAAAAATGTAATTTTGGAGGTCATTTCATAATTATATTCTTCACTTACTAAGGTTGATTGGAAGGCAAATTAGTTTCTGCCTCAATATGTCTCTTGCAGTGGGAAGAGACATATTGAGGCATATGGAAATTATACTGAACAGATTAGGAAAAATGATAATGAAATATATAGAATCACAACCTTGACAACAATATTTTCGTTTAAATGCCATAATATTTGTGAGAATTTAGTCCCTATTATTATGGAACTGTACTTATAGATGTGGATGTTTATTTCCAATGAATATGAGAAACAAGAAGGCACACTACATATTTTTTTATAAAAAATAGTTGGCTACGACTTTGAATTATGACAATTACTTTCATAATACTGGTTTATAGTTATTATTATGATCTCAGTTTTCGTCAATATGGCAAAAATAGTGTACACAGCTTGTACATTTTGTTCGGAAAGTTGATTTCCTGGACATAATTAAATAATTTTTTTTAATAGATTCATTTTACGAGGTTCCACATTTTTCTGAATGAAATTTCACAAAACAGTTCACCTAATGAATATTACTAGAGTCTTTTCCCAACACCAAACTGTTATTTTTTAACACCCCGTTTCGATCACCAAGTGATCATCTTCAAGAGAAAGATCAAACTAATCCTTTTCACAAAGTAATCCTTATTTATACCATAGCTACCTCTTCTAGGTACCTGCGTCTTAAGTGTTCTTTGTGGAAAGATTTTCAAGAAACTAGGTATGGAGGTGGTTTTTCAACAAGTCATACACCACAGAACCTTTTAGGAAGTTTAAATGACAAAGTCGAGACTTTAGAAAAGTATGAAATTTACTAAACCAAATGTAAGGACTGTGATACAATGGACAGACAAAAAGATCTATTAAAATAAGATATGAGGAACACATAGCACACTTAAAATATGGGAAACCTAAAAAATCAGCAGTTGTCCATCATATTTTGCAACAAAACGATTCCATAGGCTTTACTTTATTGAGATTAGTTAGACAAGTAAACAGCAACAGGCATCTAGATGCCTATGAGAGTGTAGAAATAAGTAAACATAATATTATGAATAACTATGGTAGACCTATACCTAATAGTATACTATATAGTAAAATAATATTCTAATTATTAGATTTACCTGACTATTACTTAAGGACACATTGTAAAATCTATTTAAGACTAGTAGATAAGGTAATATTGTTAAATTGAGACACTTTCGATGCAGGTATTCAGAAGAGTTGCCAATGGTATAAATAAGGATAACTTTGTAAGTAGCATTAGTTTGACCTTCCCCTTGAAGATGATGACTTGGTGATCGAAACAGTTGTCGAGGTGTTGAAAATAACGGTTTATGTTGGGAAAAAACTCCAGTAATATTCATTAGTACACCAAAGGTTCCAAACAGTGTATCACAAGTTCAGCAAATCGCAAATCACATAATTTTTCATCGGCCAATTCCATCGCATATGATCGCAAAACTATCAAATTGTGTCAGAGATGGTAAATATGATAATTATACGATATAATTATCATGCAAAACAACTATCTCACGGAGGCGCGTGTTCATATTTGTCGACAATATTTGTTAAATTTATAATTCTCGAAAATATCGTAGTTTGGGATAGACGTGGGTACCAAAAATTCGTAAGAATCCTGTTCTCCCACGAAATGCTCCCTGGCATGGCGCCTTGATGATAATAAATTCCACGTCGAATGCTAAATTGTTGTAAATAGTATTACGCTCGACATGTAAGAGTAAATTGAAATGTTTCTCTGGAGGTAATGATTTAGGCGGGAGCCGATGACGTGTCATAATTTTAAATAAATTGGCTCCAACGAATACACGGAACTGTTATGTGTCACAAATTTGTTATCCGAGATATTCGACGAGGGTCATTTGAGAGCAATGAATGCGATGCGATTTATCCAAAAAAAAAACGCTTTGTTGACACGGGAAAACGCAAGATTTGTGTTTTCTTTTTAGTGAGGAGGTTTCTACCCTTCTGTATCAAGTTAAATTTCATTTTTTTGAGTACGATTTTTTTTCTCTACCTGCGAAGTAAACTTTATAATTCAATCAAAACTTCATGTTTTGAGAGAATTCTCAACTTCATGTTTTGAAACAAGTAACTGAGGGGTATAAGATCGCTGTATAGTCCAGGATTGTTAGATTTCTCTGGTAGATGAAATTGCAGAAACTCAGTTTTTCCCCAAACGGTTATTTTATGATTAAACAACTTCTGAGAAAAAAGAAAATAAGAAAAAACTGATATCAGTGACGTCAAAAATCATGGAGTAAGCCTTAAATCACCATATCTTTGAATATTTGGAAGGTTTCAACATCTTGAGCGATCATGAATATGGCTTTCGGAAACAAAGATCAACAGGCGACCTTCTATTTTATGTTACCCATATTTGAAATAACGCAATCGAGAAACATGGAGAGTGGAGAACTGTTACACTTGACATCTCCTAAGGTCTTTGACCGTGTGTGCCATGAGGGTTTGATGGGCAAACTTCAAGGCTATGGCTTGAGTGATCATTTTTGTGCATGGCTTTCCAGCTACCTGAAAGAACGTTCTCTGCAAGTGGCCGTGGATGAATATATCTTGAATACTTTCACCACCAACACTGGTATTCCCAAGGATCCATATTGTCTCCAACACTTTTTTATTGTATATCAACAACTCATTTGAAAAAAACCAAGATCACACCTTCTTCGGTGTATTCTGGATTCCAATCTTGCAATCTTGGTAGTCTGGAACATCGAAAAAAGGTTGGAGATTTGCCTCTCTTTTTTAGATACTTTCCCGGAAGGTGTTCAAGTGACTTGGCACATTTGATTCTACCAAGAGCGGTATATATCAGAAACAGGCTACGAACTGTGGCTGCTCATCAGTTTAAGGTTCGACTCAGTACACTTCACTTTTTAAAAACCACAAAATAATCCTCAATCGGGTTGAAACAGAGATACGTTTTTTGTTAAACACTTTGGTTTGATTTTATTATAAATACTATTCATTTTTGTGAATAGTTTCTTTATTTAGGTACACAGTATATACTTTCTGTGACTTGTGATAACTTTTCAGCTGTTTCAATCCACTTTTGTTTCCAAAATTATGAATTCATACGGTAAAAGTCGAATGAAAGATCACAAGACCTCCTTTTCTATTTGTATAAAACCAGTTATCACCCGAAGTTTCAGGGATTTCAAATCAATTTATATTATATTAGACAATGGAAGTCCGAACTGATGAAATACACCACGAAACATTGTCAGCCACCTTCAAACAATACTACATCTATTATTGAACTTGAAAAATTCAGAAAATCAGTAAAGAACCTTGTTTTGGGAAAGTGCTTCTACAGTTTGGAAGAGTATTTTGCATACAAATTCTAGTCTTTTGGTATACCACGATGTATATTACGATTTATGCCAAGTAATTTTAAAATTGTGTTGTTTTGTTGGTAACCTATTTGTACATTTTTCTTTATATTTGCTATTTGTGGATTGTTTTTTTGTCTGTTATTTTTAATCTTTACTGTATTTTTGTGAATACTATATTGTCTTTAAAAAAACGACATTTTTAACATTTCATGTGTTTATAAACATGATACCCTTTATCGACTTATTGTATTACATTCAGACAATAAAGATCTATCTATCTAATATCTTCAATGCCGCATTTCGAAGTTTCGGAATAAAACACGTGTCTTATTTAATCTCATCAGCACCTTTCTGGATAACACTACAAGATAATATTACGACTTACGATAAGAGACAAGACTTACGGAAGAGACAAATCTACTCATGTCATGATGACAGTACGTGAAGCCAACTATACGCTAATTTGTTCAAAACCAAGTATAGAAATCTTGTTTAATTTTGTTGTCCTTTTGTTTGTGTAATTTTTGGAAAAAAAACTTCATTGATTGCGAGTTGAGCCGAACTCAAGTTAAAGCTCAGTTCTGCTCTTCTGGAATACGCCTCTAGTAATAGGGGTGTTTTTGCTGGAAAAATAAGTACGAACTCAAAACACAAGCTTGAGCTACTCAGTTCAAGCTAAAGGTATAAGGTCTTCCAACAGGGACTTTCGACATTAGACAATTGATAACGGCCATCTTTTTGAAGCTATATCTGTCAAATTTTTTGTCATTTATCCAGTCTGTTTTGCTAAATCACCATTGGTGATAAAATTGATTTATCGGGCAACGTACCGCGCGCTTCGCCTATTTTACGATCGTCATAATCGTCCTACCGCGAGTACTATTCGCAATATGGTGGATAAATCTTAGTCCACTTGTTCAGTTAACGATCGACCAACACCCGTACGTCGACGCAATGCAAGATCTGCCAGAAACCTCGTCGCTATCTGTCCGAGGCATTTGCTTTGGCGTCGCTCACAAGAACTCGTCCTTTCGTAGACCACAGCTTGGCATGTTTTGCCTCATGACTTGGACCTGCAACCGTACAAAATTCAACTGACTCAGGAACTGAAAGTAAAAGACCACAACTCCACTGAGCTCCAGGCACTGAGACAGGTCGAAAACACCATCACAGAGCTTAACCAAAACCGCAAAGTTCAAGTCGTCCCTTTAGACATCTCGAAGGCCTTCGACCGTGTGTGGTACGAAGGTTTTCTGCATAAGCTCATCGCGTTTGACCTTCCTCGAGGCCTGATCCGATGGATTGGTCTTTTCTGAAAGACAGAACATTTCAGGTTAGAGTAGAGGGCTCTCTGTCTGACAACAGAGAGATCCTAGCCAGAGTGCCACAGAGGGCTGTGCTCTCTACCACGCTGTAGTCTGTCAAAACCAGTGACCTTTCGAGATCCGAGCGTGTGATGATATCTCTCTACGCCGATGACACGGCTCTCTTCTCATCTTCCATAAGTGAACCCGAACAAGACTCAGGCGATAACCATGGGAAGAACGATATCTTCTCCTGCCAGAAAAGTGAGGATCTCTGGAAGGGAGATCGACTGGCAAGCGCGGGTAAAGTACATCGGTATTCTGATAGACCGTAGGCTTACCTGTAACCCGCACATTACAACCGTGAAGGCAAAGATCAAGGGTCGGATCAAAATTCTGTACCCTCTGATCAACAGACAATCTAAACTGAGCCCTTAAAACAAAATTACGATCTTCAACACGATATTCAAGCCTGTCATCATGTATGCTTCAAGTGTCTGGGGACAAGCGGCTCCGTCTAATATCTCCATTCTGGAGAGAGTACAAAATAAGCCGTTTCGGATAATTGTGAATGCTCCGTGGTTCGTGCGGAATGAAGCCACCCGTAATGAGTTGCAGCTGCCTTCCATCCAGCAATCCATTCAGTCAAGGAATCGACGAGTTTTTGATAGTGCGGAAACTCATGAAAAACCGTTAGTTAGGGAAGCTATAGACTATGCTACAGACGACCGTTAACGGATGAACAATTTCTTCATCCATCCCACCCCAGCCAGGTAGGGTTACACCGTGAAGGGCGGTACTGATGTCTGGGGACTTTCATACCGCAACCACCTCTTAGTCATGAACCCATTTGTCCCTCTGACAAAAATCAGCTGCAAGGGTAAAGGAGCTAGGTTCCAACCTGATTGAACTGAAGATGGCTGTCGGTAAACGACCACAGACAACGAGGTGAGTTCGCTGAATTGGCTCTGGAGCAGTTGGAAACTGACCCTAATAATTTTCATCAAAAAAATCACTTTTAGCGATGAGGCCTATTTCTGGATGAATGTGTACGTGAACAAATGAAATTGTCAAATTTGAGACGATACCAATCCACATGAGATCCAAAAGCGTTCAATGCATCCCAAAAGGTCTCTTTTTGGTGTGGATTTAGGGTTGGGTTGGTGAGAACGACGTTGGCCATGTCAACACTGTCAACGGCGATAGGTTGATAATTACCAACTTCTTCTGGCCTGAATTGGATGATCTGGACACCAACGACATGTGATTGTCACAGAACGGTGCTACGTGCCACACAGGTTATACCAAATTGGATATTCTGCACAAGGAATTTGAGGGCACGTTTATTTCACGTGGAGGCGATGTGAACTGGCCACCAAGATCGTGCGAATTTGACCCCGTTAGACTTTTTCTTGTGAGGTTTCCTCAAGTCGCAAGTGTATGCGAATAAGCCAGAAACCACAGCGATCCTCAAAGCCAACATAACCCATGTCGTCGGGTAAATTCAGCCCGATCCATGCTCCAGAGTCATGGAAAATTGGATGTTTCGGATGTTATATTCCACAAATAATGGCATCAATAGGTTTAACAAACGAATAAAAAATTTCAATGATATCTCACGCACACTTTATTTTATTCAAATTCAAAAATAGGAAGCGCTGAATGAAAAACTGTATAGTTAATATACACACTTGAGTAAGTTTAATCTCGAAATATCTAGCTATCAGTACAAATTTTCATCCACACTGTCCATTGAATCACTCTTTGAGGACAAGTGGGCAAAGAATATTTTGGAATTCAATTATTGGCACACGTATTATGTTCATATTAATAAAATCATTTTGACCACAAACAACAATCAAATCTCTAATAGATATTGTTCCGACGGGTTTTTCTTTCGTGGTTTCGGCGATTTTATCGTCTTTTAACCTACATTTTTGAATGATAATTTTGTGGTGTAACAATGAATCACTGTCTGCACGTAGCTATTGCTGATCTTCATCAAACTTTTGAGGAACCGATACTCATACAGGTAGATCAAAGACGAAATATTAATTCGGGTTGAGAAATTCTGGTGAATATAGAATGGATAGAGTAACATGTGCCACAAAAAACACTTTTGCGGTTGACCGTTTAGAAAATGATAGGTTTTAAGTTCTGAAATGTTTCAAATTCATTGGTTATTATTGTTTATTGATGTGAACCCATTCTTCAGCATTGCTGACAACTGGCCCTACTAATCATAATCATATGTCTCAAAATTCCTAATCGAAAGTTCGATTAGTATATGTAGAAAGTTATGATAACTATAAATTTGAATAACATTATAAACTGCGAACATTAGACGCAGTTAGAAAAATTGTTTAGTGTGGGAAACGCGAGGAAACAAATGAAGTAAACACATGTACATAAAAAAATACGTTTCAGGTTTTGCCTGAGAATTATTAAAATAAAAATATTTTTGAAGTTGTTTCAAGAAACCCGCTAATATTTTTGAAGCATAGGCGCAGAAAAAGTATTTGCTTGTGAATTTCGCGATGAAGATCTGATAGATAATTGTAGAGATCTAAATCTAAGAAGGTTCTCCGACATCTGCTTAGTTTGAATTAAGGGTTCACATAATATTTACAGCTTGAATTTTACTAGTTCGGACTTCCCTTGTCTAATATGATTCTGGTATGATTCGAAATGAAACGTGAAATGAAAATACAATAAAACGAATAAAATAATAAAAATTAAGGATGAAAATGAACACATTGTAAAAAGGAATTAAAAAGGAATTGAAAAGAATTTAAAAGCAAGTTACTTTGCGGTGTTTTCGATGCTAATATCTACAATCGTCTTTGGGCGATGACAGTCATCACCCCAATGAATGATTGCCTAAGAGGAGTTTAAATTTTGAACTAAATTTGTTTTTCAACTGATAGATGAAAATGAGTCATACATGAATACTTCATTTTGAAGTGAAATTAACAGATGAAACTTTCAAGAGGCGACTGGGCGCCATCTGGGAAAAAAAATTTAATGGAAACAGGGGTCTTGTGACACATATTTTCGAAGCTCCTGACGAATACTTCACAACCTCAGAATATGAAGTCAATATCTTCACCTACTAATAATTGCCTGAGTACATTGACATTTAACTACATAATATGAGGTAAAAAGCTTAAGATCAGTCAGAAGATGCTCGAAATGGTTGACTTGAACTTCTTGACATATGAACAGTTTATCCAATATTTCACGCTGAACATTTTCAAACACAGTAACGTCAATATCTCTTCAAATATTTTTTATTCTCTGCCGTATATTCAGTTTCGTACACCTTTTGCTTCAAATAGCCCCGTAAAATAAGTCCAAAGGTGTCGAATCTGGCGAGCGGCCTGCCCATTCTGTAGGACCTCGATGGCCAACCCAACGACCGGGAAAAGTAGTATTCAAATAGTTTCTCACTTGTCTGGAGTAATGTGGTGGTGCTCCATCTTGTTAGAGTACAATATCCATATCGAATTCATTAGGATTCGCTTCGACGATTTCAGTGATGAGAGGGTCAACAGTAGTTTTCATCATATTCCTATTCCTCTTCAAAAGTTTTCACATAGTAGAAGGAGACACCTCACAAACATTCGCGACGGAATAAGTAGACTGTTCAGGATTTACTACCATCTCACCAATTATTTTCCCTTGCTGTTCTTCCGGAATGGATGGATGCTAGGGGTTTTTTGTTATGTACACTACGTGCAGTTATGAATTTGGATACAAGTTTCCTCAAATATTTTCTACAGATAGCACGATTCGGAAAACTTTCTTTGAAAATCCTTTCAGTCTCCTGAAAGTTACGCGTCGCACCGTAAATAAAAATCGCTACAATTTTTTCTTCCAACGATAGAGAATTGACCATTTCAGAGACTGTTGACGTGGTACCTTTCTGCTAGTAAAACTGGAAACTAAATGAGAATATTCTAACTGAGCAATGATGTTCATTGTAGTACTGACATTTTTTGTCGTTTTTATAAACAAAAAATAACTTAACAAACCTCATCGTGTTGTTGGAATTGCCATATGCCAGATAAAAAGGAATATTTCTAGAAATATCGATATTAATGTGTTTGTCTTCAGGAAATTATTAAATGTTCCGCCATTTCGTAGTAGGTGAAGATATTGACATTATATTCTAGGGTTGTGAAGTATTCGTCAGTAGCTTCAAAATGATGTATCACAAGACACCCCTTTTCGTTTAATTTTTTCCCCAGATGGCCCATAGTCGCCATCTTGAAAGTTTCATCCGTCAATTTCACTTCAAAATGAAGTATTCATGCATTAATTTCACTATCCCAAATTTCAATCTTTTCAGTTGACCCGTTCAAAAATAAAAGGGGGGGACATTAAAGAAATGCACTGTATATTGGCTGAAAGTGTAGCGAATAATGCGTTTCGTCAAAAAATATTTCACAGAATGTGCAAGACACGATATTTTGTTGAGGTATGAATAATACCAAAGGCAGCATCCTCTTTTGATTTCTTGACCTACTTCTACTTGGGGGCGATTTCTATAACACGACCTTGCGAGTGATTCAGATGTATCAGTAATTTAGGAAATTCGTAAAATGCACATTCTTTCCCCGCTTAATCATCAGAACAATCGGCGCCAATCGCATTCGTTAGGAGGTGAATAATACAGGTGGATTGCACGTATTTACATGAGAAATCTCATTCATCTATGTGAATATTTCATTCATTGGGTAAGAAATATCGTATCGGTTTCAACTGACGATCGTATATATTTGTATATAATTTTACTTGCTGAAAAACATTTTATATTGACCCGTCTTAGACACAGGTGGATATTGTATATACAGATTTTCAAATGGTCTTCAACACTATTAATCACTATTGACTGTTGGTTGAACTCATAACTTTTTCTGAACTACACATCCGACTGTAATTTCGAATTCGGTAAAATAAATATTTCGAAATCACAAGAACCTACACCGTAGGTTCTGGTGAATGCTTGCCGGAAAAAACTATTTTCCCGGCCAATACCAAGCTGGACATTGAATTACATCTGAAAGACATGCAGAGATTAGTCTTGCAGATGAGTCTTGTTCATCCAGCAGCAGGACCATGCTGAAACCGATTGAATAGAGCACGTACAGACCGGTTTCGAAGTATTAACTTTCACCAGTGCAGGAAAGACCCGACTCAAACATCAATATGTCTGGGATTTGTTTATTTCTGAAGCGGCTCGACTTCATGTAAGCAATATCCGTTTAAGGACAAAATACAAGCACTACAGGAAAATCCTTAAGGCGCTCGCAGAGCGATGCCAGCGTGAAAGTATCGATTCACATTGGATTTGAATCGCTGGAGGTTGAATCCATTTGAAAAAACGTTCTCAGAAAGTTCATTCCACAGAAACGCTGTTCTCAAGATGAAAGAGTTCTTAAAAAGTTAATTTTGAGGTGCAGCCTCAGTTCGTCGCGTATTTCTTATATGTACCGCTCTTGGTGGAATCAAATGTGCCAAGTCACTTAGACATCTCCCGTGAAAGTATCTATAGAAGAGAGACAAACCTTTTTTTTTTTTTCTTTTTTT
>WOGO01007747.1:0-10987 GCA_015342085.1 Leptinotarsa defecta
ATAAAATATCAAAGATTCTTTTCAATTCAGCGAATTCATCAAAAATTTTCACCTTCCTCAAAATTATGATTTGATAAGCCTAGACATTATTTCACTTTTAAATAATATTTTAACAAAAAATAACCTGCCACTGATGAAAAGTGTAACTTAGACAAAATTACTTCAATGAAAATTCTAGATATTATTTTCGATTCAACCTATTTTATATTTGAAGATAAATATAATAAATAAATATTTAGCATACAATTGGGTTCACAGATATCACCCACGATTCATGTTTTAAATCTGTTTAAAAAAAAATCTGTTTTTCCGTTAATCAGCTATCGCCCCCATACGAACGACAACTCTCAGAAGTTGAGAAACTTGTGCGAGCTAAGGACTAACGAGGTTAAATGAGCTTAATGATCATCGAGAACAAAATCGGGATGGTAGGCCGTGGTCAAATGAAACCTGAAGTACTAAACGTTTCGTCTGCTACTGCGGCAGGGATAATATGTGATATATGCGTTGACTTCGAGATAATACATATTCAAAATAAACTATAATTTCTACCTTGGAGAAAAATATAATGAAAAAGTAACGTTTCGGTGTCTCTACATGAAATACATTCGAGAAAAACAATTATTTTCATATTTTTAGGTAGTTTGTGCGTTAATCTCAAAAACGGTTCAATCGATTTTCGAACGGTTTCTACCAATGTATAGTAAACTTCACTCAACATTTATTGTTTGATTTATTTCAATAGGTTCATAAATACAAATTCGATCAACTTAAAGAATCACGTCAAACGTTTGTTGGCAAAAATACAGTTCACATGATTCAGATGGAGATATTTATATGTTAGAAAATCTGGAAAAGCAGCTGTATCATTTTAAATTTATTATCAATTGATATTTCATATACTATAATGGCAGTTTACAAAAAACAAGGTATTCCTCTCTCTTGAGTCATCTAAAAATGATTGGTATACTGTTAGCTAGAAATTTTTATATAGAAATAATTTATTCAACTAATAATTGCAGCAATGTAATATTTGAAAATTTAAATCAATATATAGCGAAACCATCGAATGATGTAAAAGACTATTTGAATTATAGATATGATAATTATTTGGCAAAACACATTCCACGAATTCACTCGTATAACGTATTTCTCAGCGATATTACATCATAAAAATAAAATGCGATGTTGTCAAAGACTACTTCTCGTACCTCTCGTACTACTCGTATCAGTGAATTGGACGAATCTATCAGTGACGTTTCAGTTTCACATTTAAGAAACCATATTAATTTGCGATTTCAATTAATTGACACTTATGGGTTTGTAAAGGAAATGAAAAAGTAGTCAAACCTATTATATACGTTAGCATATTGGTACAGGATCTCCCCCTCCTTGCCCCGTATCAAAATTCAAGATAATTTATTTCTTTGTCATATGTTTTACCGGGTTCTCATTTTCGTAGATAAATCGTCACCCTATTCAATCTTGTTCTTTATTTTTATAAGTTCCTGTTGAGTGGTTTTGGAAGCATAAAAAATTATTGTATTAGTATTATACCAATAATTAATGAAAGCTGGGTTTCAATCTGTTTCAATAATTTTCAAAGGCGTAGCAGTAGCCAGATTGAAAATTTATTTTATACAGTTATATCATTAATTAATTTTGTGTTGTTTCTATTTTCATATAGAGGAACATGCAAAAATACTGAATGAATGAATGTTTGAAATAAGTATCTACGTGAATATAAATTCAACTGTTGAAAAACTGATAAGGTCAATTTTTGGTGTTCTACCATACATGAAATGACCAAGATAAGTTGATGAGTACAGGTCCATTTTTTTTTTCTATATTTGATTATATTGAAGTTGTAAATCTTCGAATATTTCATGAAAGAAGTCCATCCATCATATCTTCTTTATCCAGATTGTAAATTGTACAGCAGACTCAGATCACCAATAATATAACCGGTATTTTGACCTTTTTTTATCTAATCTCAAAAGACCTTCGGCTTGGTTTGAAATATGAGAACCAATTTGTTACTTTTTGTACTGTTTTGTTACTTTATGACCTATTAAACTATCAAAGTTCAAAATTATTCAATTATCTCGGAAGTTGGGTCAGTTTTAATTCACACGGGTATGCCTTCAATGCTGCTTGACTGTATGATAGGATATATATTACGAGTACTCGGCTGCAGATAACTTTTTCGACAGATTTTTGGACAAACGCAACGTTTCTTCTTCGAACTCGTTCGATTGATGACTTATTCATTTTGTAGAAATTCATGTTGAATATAGAATAAAGAAAATACTTTTGCCTAGTTTCTACTGTGTTTATTTATTAGTTACGACCGATTTTGGCCTATAAGGCCATTTTCAAGTCTTGAAAATGAAAAACTTGAAAATGGCCTTATAAGCCGAAACCATCGTAACGAATAAATAAACACAGTAGAAACTAGACAAAAGTATTTTGTTTATTCCAGATTTTATTAACCTTCCATCCTTCCTATGCCCCTTACCCGTCCCTATAATTGATAAAATTCAAATTGACATGTGTCATTATACGAATCAATGAATCATCTCTATCAATTTAGAGAATACTGTTTTTGCAGACTGATAAATGAAAAGGGCCATACTATTTGAGTAAAAAGATACCACTAGACGGATAAATGAACCATCTCCATTAATTTAGAAATTAGTGTACGTGTAGTCTATTCAATGAAAAGAATCATACTATTTGATTAAAAAAAAGATGCCACTAGACGAATAAGTAAACCGTCTCCATCAATTCAGAGATTAGAGTTTGTGTAGTGTATTCAATGAAAAGAGCCATACTATTTGAGTAAAAAAAGCCACTAGACGAATAAATGAAGCATCTCTATCAATTTAGAGATTAGTGTTCGTGTAGTCTATTCAATGACAAGAGTCATACTATTTGAGTAAAAAGATGTCACTAAACAGATTAATCGTTTCTAATGATTTAGAGGTTAATGTTCATGTAGTCTGTTGAAAAATAGTCATGCTAATTGAAAAAAAAGAATCCATCATTCTATGATGAGTTGTTAGTTTGAATTTCGTTAATTTCCCTTATGGTGTACGAAATGTTGGCGTGCACTGGTAACAATTTTGAATTGGCAAACAAAAACATATTTCCTTTCATTTATAAAATATCCTATGCATGTGAATTGTTTTAACCAACCTTGTGTTTTTCAACACGGTGTTTATGCATTACTATAAACCCTCGTATATAATTTTTCGTTATTGCATATTTTCGACAACTTTTTCTATATTCTTCGTTATTTTTATTATTTCATTGTTCTCAATTATATTCTATAATATTTGTATTTATACATACTATACCTTGTTTTAGTCAATATCTTGTATTGTCACTCCAGAAATTTTCAACTGAGTGTAGTACCTCTGTATAATTTTTTTATTTTTCCATACTTCACAACTAGTAGAAATATGACAAAAAAATGTTAATAATATCTGACGCGATGTAACGAACGAACAGTCGAACGAACGACCCGCTGTGAACGAGCAAAACAAAAACGGTTCTTTGTTCTCGTTAACGTACACTTTTTTTCGAACGTCGTATTTTAATATGAGCTGTATACGTTCCTCACAAACAAACCAAAGGGTGAACGAACAAACAGACGGGTTAACTAATCGACGAACGAACAGACGAACGAACAAACCAACAAACGAACAGATGAACGATCAAACAAACAAACTCTGTATATATAGAAATGAACAAGAACTCGAAAATCACTATTGTTTCAAATTGTCCATATTTTTTTGTACTTCATTACTTGCAAAATGTGACACAAAAAATGATAAAGAAATGATACAGTATCTGACACAATGTGGTGAAAAAACAGACGAACACTCCGCGAACGAACGATATCCCCATATTTAACGAAATTTTAATTATGGGGTCCTATGTTTCACACAAGAATGCTATCACAATGAATTTCTCACTCTATATTATAAATACTCTTTCTCTCAATTACACTTGAAATATCTAATGAAATTTCATTTTTCTCTAAGTCTAAGGAAATTTCGATTCTAGTTTCTATCATAAAGGGTTTACTGCCTTTCTGAAATTCGTTATTTGTTTTCAGGACCTCGTTGAACTGCAAGATTTTCCTCAAATAATGTAATTTAACACACTTTGTACACATTGACGACATGTTTTTTTTCTTGATGCATTTTGACGCACCCTATACACAATGAAGCATCGCATGTTAAAACGAAACACGATCGAAACACCTGTAAAACAACATATTTTCGAACGTTAACTCCACAATACTTTTCGGTATGTCACTCCACGCTGAACTCATCACCTTCTTCCTCATATACACAAACATATTTCATCGTGTAACTCTTACACACATCACAGCTACCTCAAGTTGGGTGTTCCAAAAGGTTCCGCTACTAAGTCTGAAAATGACTAAACTTTAGCTCCATAAAAAAAGCATGGGATTTTGAGCCAGAACGGAGTTTTTTATTAAATGACGTGTTTCGAGACATCTGTACATATTGAAGAATCGCACGTCAAAACGATAGAACCCCGTAGAACTGTCATGTTCCTTAAATGACGTATTTTGAGACATCTGTACATATTGAAGAATCACACGTTGAAATGATAGAGCCCCGTTAAACTATCACGTTTTCTTAATGGCGCATTTTGAAACACCATGTACACATTGCTCTCATGTTTTTTTTCTTAAGCAATGAGACATCTTGTATATCTCAATGGTAACCATGTTTTTCTTTTCTATTACGCTGGCAACCATGTTTTTTTCTCTAATCCGATTTTTCACTCATTATTATTATTATACCATTATTTTCTACGCTGAAGTATTTGAGACACCACGTAGACACTGACGTCATGTTTTTTTCTTGAACGATGAGACACACTGTATGGCAGCCATGTTTTTTATATTACGTTGGCAACCATGTTTTTTTTAAACGCCCGTGGCCATGTTATTGTCTTTGATCCGATTTTTCGTCCATTATTATTATTATACCATGATTTTCCACGCTGACATATTTGAGACACCTCGTACACATTGACGTCGTGTTTTTTCTAAACGATGAGACACCCTGTGTGGCAGTCATGTTTTTTTTTTCTATTACGTTGGCAGTCATGTTCTTTATTTAACGCCCGTGGCCATGTTTCTTTCTTTAATCCAATTTTTCATTCATTATTATTATTATACCATTATTTTCCACGCTGACGTATTTGAGACACCCCGTACACGTTTTTTTCTCAAACGATGAGACATCCTGTATGGCAGCCATGTTTTTTTCTATTACGTTAGCGGCCATTTTTTTCTTTAACGCCCGTGGCCATGTTATTTTCTTTAATCCGATTTTTCGTTCATTATTAATATTATACCGTTATTTTTGTAATTCCACCGCGCCGTTATCTGTCAAATGAATCCATTCGATGCTCTTCACGCTGTGCGCGCGGTAGCTTCTGATTGCTCGACGAAAAGTGGAGGAGTGGGGGGGTGCAGTAGAGGCACCATCTGGAAAGTTATTTCTTCTGTTATGAAATCTTAGAAACTGAGATCGTTATCTATAATGATACATTGATTTATTTCGTATATGTATATTTCTAATGTCTACTCAATACCAATGTATTCCAGGCAGTAGAACAATTGTTCATCATAATCGTGTCAAATGTTTTAGTGAAGTCTACAAGTCTCGTTTTCAACATAATATGTTGAATAGTGCTGTGAGTGGTGAGAAAATTCGCTTTTCATTGTTGAACACAAATACCACAACCGTATTCAGACAACGGAAATGATATTTGAACCCAATCAATATCCTAAATAGTTAGAATCATCATGAAACATTTGAAAATGGAGAGCATTTCTGTCTGCAGGAAAGTTCATTTTCAATCAACACCTTCCAAAAGTCGATACGGTCCTATTTCATCGCCTTACAAACATTCACATTCCAAAGATCAAGCTTATTATTTTTCATTAATTGAAGCCAACCTAAACAGATCATCGTCTCGTCTAGGATTTGCATATTCTCTTCTAGCTCACTCATGATACTTTCATGTTCCAAGGCCTCATAGCACTAGCTATGAAAGAAAGCAATTTTTAAACACCTTCAAAAATCAATAGTCCTATTCTATTTCCGCACGAACATTCATATTCCAAATATCAAGCTTATCATTTTTTCTCAGTTTAATTTGACGAAATAGTCCGGAATTTTGATCGAAAGTTCAACCTAAACAGATCATCGTCACGCCTAGGATTTGTATCTTCTCTTCTTGCTCATTTATGATACTTTCATGTTCCAAGGCAAAAACATTCTTATTTCAAAAACTTCAAACTCATCACTCCTTTCCAAAATAGAGAATAGGTTGATAGAACTTGGAATGCTCCTAATATCCTTGATTATTTTCCTCAGAATTGTATTGCTCAGCCAGAACTTAGCTATTTCTCGAGTTTCCGTAGACAAGTATATCTCCAATTCAATGATAATTCGTTTATTCCTGACTCAATTATTGTCTCTAACCACAATACTTGCTGTCGCGTCTTCCTGACGATTGACAGCCTCCCTTGTTGCTTCAAATGCAGAAAAAAGAACATATAGCCGAGCCCAGAACGAGAACATATTTTTTTTCGAACCAACATCTTTCCAAAAACCTGCAATCTCAAATTTTTCCAGTCCTCTGATTGATCCCAATGCCTTCGTAAAGTTGACATTTCTGGTACGAAGTACTCACGTGCCAAAAAAAATCAACAAAATATTTGTTACTTTCTCCAGAATGGTGAGCCTCATAGCACCAGCGAAATATTTTACCAAAAATGAAGAAAGAAATTTTGAAAAGCCTCAACAAAAAACTTTAAACAAACTCTAATGTGTCAGTATCTGAAAAAGGTAGTGACTTGTTTCAAGTCACCTACTGAACTGATAGTTTAATCAATAATAAAATCATTAATTTCACAATGAAATAATGATGTGAATTTCTTCCAATTGGAGATGCTTCACCTAATGATGAAAATAAAAATCATTCATTTCGCATGTGGTGGTGTTCCAATATATGTAAACGAGTGTTTGGGAGGTATACAAGTTCCAGTCATAACATATCTTGAAGTAGTCGCAGTTGTAACATTTCATTTTTCCACTTTTCATTTTATATTTGAACAGATCTGGGATTCTACTGAGCAGTCCACAGCAGTACTCCAATTGAATGAAAATCAGAATTCTGACATCTATTCAAAGTCCATATTGTTTGATCTGAATGTTTTTATTCATATTACGTTTAAGTCTACAAATAGACGTCAACTAGTCATGTTATATATTGTAGAAAATCCAATAAATTCAGCACAACAGAGAGCTTTTAGTCACAAAATGAGTCGATATCCCATTCGAAAAATTTTCAAATTGCAAAAATTACATCCATATAAAATTATGTTGGTACAAGAATTGAGTGAAGACAATTCTGATCGTAGACTCGACTTCTGTGAAGCTATTATGGATAAATCAAATGAAAAGTCAACTTTGCCACCCACATATTTTATGTTTTTGTTTAAACGTAAATCGACACAACTGTAGGTATTGGTCAGTCCAAAATTCACATTAAATGGGGAAAGTTCACACTCAACGGCCACAAAAAGTAAATGTCTGGTGTGGCATTATTGGTGGACACATCATAGGATCCTATTTAAAAACGGAAATTTGACCTCTGGATGAAATTCACCACTTTCACAACAGCATATCATTCGAAAGCTCAGACGATTATTCCCGAATAATAACAATCCCAATTAAGTCATCAAAATTATCCAAAATATGATTAATTCAAGATCAAACATCCAAGTGAACCCCCATTTCCATAATATTAATTGGCGTTACATGTCTTACCCTTGGAAAGGGGCCAAACCAATATTGATACAGGATATCGTACCTATTGAAAGCTTTATGTTCGAACTGAATGTTTTGTGTGTACCCAATAGATTTCTTTTTGCCAGTGTTTCCCATCTATTAGTGGCGGTAATTACCAAAATAAACTACTACCGAATCGAACAATTCCATTGAATTATCCTTATGATGCTGAATAAATAACATCTGTTATGAAACCGCATTGCTTGTTTCAATGTGCCCAAAACTGAAAACAGTTTTGAAATTTCTAGATGAATAATACTCAAACGAATTGAATATATTCAATTCAAAATATTAGTATTTCTTTTAAAAATGTAAATATATAAGAGTGATCAACAATAGTTATAGTATTTCCAATACCAATTGGAACAGCACAGAGAAGGAATTCTCGCCTCGACATAGGCGTCGCCATATTATTTTTCAGTGGTAGTTTTTCAGTTACTCATTCTTACAATCATAGCAATTGATCACCCCATGAAAAAGTTATCTCATCTGAATTTTTACACCATGGGTAATTATGAAAAACTTCGAAATTTAAGGTAGTTGATTTCCGAGTCTAAAATACAATGAAAACACAAATAATCACACCGAATTCTTGTCAAACATATATTTACAAAATAATAGAGGCCAGCAAAGTTGCTAGAAAAATTAAAATTCTTTTTCGCTATATTCGGATGAGGTGGAATCATCATCGGGTTGAATAACGATAAGATTTATGGAACTTTGCACAAAATATTTATTATCTTCTTCTATAACGTCAGCCACATAGTTCTTCCACACTTCTTCTTCTTCTTCCTACTTCATTCACCACTCGCTTTATATTGTCAAGCACCACAGCATTCAAAGTCGGTGACTGATTACATTTCCGCAAGCTTTCTTTCATTGTGGCCCAAACCATTTCAATTGGATTGAACACACAATAGTGGCAAACGTGAGAGAATATGAGCACGTGTTTCACACATCAAATCAAATAATTAGTATTCAGCCAGTCCAGCTAGCCGAGCCTTTATTCCTTAACTACATTTGATAGCACGTTTACTAACTATCTGGGCGACTAGGGGCCACAGGCCAGAAATGTTTATGACTGTACCAGGGACGCTGTGAACATAAAAGCACTGTACTATATACATTTCCCATTTGCCGGGCAGTGATTATGAACACCCCACGTAGTGCTCTTATTTTTATTGCCGTTCCAATTGGGAATGGATAGATTATACATTCTTCATTGATTTTTCAAGTTTTCGTCGATATTTTCAATTTTTCATCGATTTTTCGATTTTTTTTCGAATTTTGGTCAATTTTGTTTTTTTCTATTTTACAATTTTTCATTTATTTTTCGATTTTTCATTTTATTGTCATTCAAAGTCATTTTGAAAAGCATTCCAATCCTATTTCTAAAAACGAGTATGCTCTTATGTACCATTGCATGCCTGAAAAAACTGAAAAAAGTGAGAAAACATTTTAAAAAATCGGCAAAAACGAGGAAATCCGAAGAAATTGGAAAATTGACAAAAATTTTAAAATATCGCCAAAAAAATGAATAACGCAAATTTGTGAAATGGAGATAAGCCACTAACTGCGATTTTTTCTCGATTTTTATTCGGTATTTCAATTTTTTCATTTTCTCAATTTCACAAATTTCTTCGAATATTCATCTTTCAACACTTTTTTTGAAATTGAAGAAGAAATGAATCACCACACAGAAAATGGAAAAATCGTCAAAAAGGCTGATTATTGAAAGAAAGTCTAATTATTTATATCTTAATTTTTTCCTCTTAGGCAACTGAAGAATAACATTTGACAAATACCTAACCTAGATGCTAAATAATCGATAGACAAAAATAAATATTATTGAATATAGAACTGGCCGATACTTGATGAAAATCCATTTTAAAACTTATTTATACAGTTTATTGTATCATTTTCACTATAAAAGGTTTTAATAACTCAAAAAAATAAATTGTTATAAATTTCTCCTGAATGGGAGTATGTCATAAGATATCTCATCTACGTGGTTCATTTAGATAAATCACACCGCAAAGTAAATCCCAGGAATAAGGTTTCTGAAGCTCCTCTCATACACATTGCAAAATGTGAGCTTTTTGCACGCCACCGTGACGATCGGAACATTGTTTATTTGCCAAAAAGAAACAATAACGTATAACTCTGTGGTCGAAATTGCAAAAAACGTACAAATCGTCAAAAGTGCATAATTTGCTAGGTATTTCGAACCTTTCAGTAGGTTTGCACGTAGGTACTTGTGTGTACGGGAACACACTTTACTTTAAAGAATTAAGCTGTTAAAAATAATTGTAGTTTTTGGATAAAAATGCAAAGACGTACAAATCATAACGAAGAACCTCTATTACTCATGGAACGATTGAGTGAATTTGTACCTGCCAGTCTGATTTGGAAATCAATGTTTTCCGCAAATATAACTTTTTATTATTCAAAATATATATTTGGCTCTCGGCTAAATTGCAAACAATACAAAAACTACGTGCAATTTCATTATTGTCATTTTTCGTAAATTGAAAATTTTGCAAACAATAAGGAAAGTAGTTCCTCATTTCATTGGAAGCACCAATGTCATTTTACACTTTGGTATAGTAAACGGATATATAATGCGCAACACGCAACACGTGTTTCGCCATACAATGGCTTCTTCGGGCGTATCTTTACTAACAATATTCTACATATTCAATGCGTAATATATCTAGTTTTACAATTAGACGTACCTACATTTCAAGTACCTGGCTTTTACCTAAATTTCTTAGCTTATGCCCCAGTTTCCACATTTGAAAAAATATTTAGTAAAGGGGAGTAATTCAATTCTAATTGTTCATTCAGTAAATTACCCATATTCCTGATTCTATGGATTTCTAAACATTCTAGAAGATTGAGTTTCAAACTCTTCTCTTCTAACTGTAACACTTTCATGATTGAACTCATGTCCTTCTGCTAAAAGGTGGTTTGCAAATGTGGAATTGGTCTTTCTATTTACAAAACTACTTCTATGCTCTTTAGGTCATAAACCAAATTTCTCTAATATCAAAGTTTTACATACAAAAAAAAATATT
>WOGO01007748.1:0-10984 GCA_015342085.1 Leptinotarsa defecta
AATTGTTTCCCAGCTGTAGTTACATACAAATATTCAGATAAATTACAGAGTTAGTTGCTGATATAACAAAAGGCGAAGTTCAACTCAGTTAGCACAAGTACTACTGAGTTGTTCTTCCACTCAACCTCAAAGATTTTACCTAAGCTGAGACAGAGAGAAAGTGATATATGAAAAAAAAATGGGATTGTTCAAATATCTATTGAGATGTTGGACAAGACGTCCATTACTGAGACTTATTGTGACTGAAGGATTTGATGGCTAAATATACAAAAAAATTCATAGAGCTTAGGACTGCTTCTGACAATTGTCGTTGGACTCATGAAGGTCTGTACCAAAAGGAGGTTTACATTCTGATGTGAGTACCACCACAGAGGCTAAAGGTATGCGACAATTCAAATTACCAATTATTGGCTCCCTAGACTGGCTTCCCTTTTAGAGTCAACTCAAGAAAATCAATGATGATTCCAGTATAGATCTAGCTGACCGTTTCAGCACTTTTTTCAAGTCACCATACACAACAACAGAGCACGACAACTCGTTGATAGTTTTCCTCATTCAGCAGAAAAATACGAAAAAGGGATCAGAAGTTTCAAATCATGATTCAGGAGAGAATATTTGCAGATCGAAATATGCAGGGTGTTTATTGAACATGCGGCAAAAATTGAGGGGCTATTCCTTGGATTATTCTAAAGATATTTTGTATTTTGATGATTTTCGATAGGGCGCTTTGTTTTGAAAATACGAATTTCGAAAAAATAACAATTTTGTTAATTTTGAAAATATTGATGTAGCCGAAATAAAAGTATAACGTACTACACTGCATTTACCAGGTAAAAAAAATCTAACAATTCCGTTGGTGCCTATCAACAACATTCCGATTACTACAAACGGCTGCAGATATTCATTTTCCCGGGTGAAACGAGTTCGGAGGTCGATGAGGAGAAGATTGGATTCTTGCATCTGAGCAGGGGGTAGTCATTTTCAACAGTTCTTGTATATCAGGAAACTTTATTTCTAATTTTTGGTAATACATTGTTATCGTCGCTCCTTATATTCGAAACAAAGCGCCCTATCAAAAATCATCACTGGACAAAATATCCTTAGAATGGTTCAATTTCTGCCGAATGTTTAATAAACACTCTGTATGTAGATAACTTCCCGAATCAGTTTTGAATGATGCTATGTTCAGTAACAAACTGTTCTGTTTTGCCGTGTTATTTCCTTTGATTGAATCTTACTTACCTGAAGTTTTACTACGAGTTTGGCAATGATCCATACTTTTTCCTTCAAGGCTAGTACTCAACTTTCAGAAGTGAATGATGGGGCAGATCCAGATGATTCTTCTGTCAATAGTGGCTTAAATTGTCCTATTTTATTTTTGAAGTCTGACGTCGAGAACGAGTAACGTAT
The DNA here is from genome assembly GCA_015342085.1 of Leptinotarsa defecta. Lineage (NCBI taxonomy): Eukaryota > Metazoa > Arthropoda > Insecta > Coleoptera > Chrysomelidae > Leptinotarsa > Leptinotarsa defecta. Next base: position 1,411 of record WOGO01007748.1, read on the forward strand.
ATCTTCAGCTGCTGAGGGTTTCTGTCTCAGTTCAAGGAAAGTCATCGAAAAAAAGTTGTGAAACAAAACTCAAACGATTATGAGGTACCCACAGCTGCAGGGCTCCATAAATCATGATATCACCAAATGCATTTTCTGTGATGGTATAGTCGAATGTCAGAAGTGTTTCAGAGAACACCAGTTTTCACTAGGATTAAAGAAAACCTTATTAAAAAAAACCTTGTTTCAAATGCTTGAGAATTGGACATCAATCTAAAAAGTGTCTGAGATGTATTTTATGTGGTAAATCACACGTCCCTCTAATGTGTTCAAAACTACCAGCACACAATAAATTTACAAATTCATTATGTCACAAAACCTGATCAGAGCAAAAGGAAAAGACCTCTTCTTGATGAATCGTGGACCAATTATATAGGAACTCACGTTTTTCTTCAACTTTGAGAGTGAAAATGATCAGTGGTCATGGATTTTGTGTGACACGAGTATTAATCGATACACAATGATCGTTTATTCTTGCGCGTATGGCAGAGAAAAATGAGATTCACTCAAAAAGTAAACAACGAATGATACACTCACTGTTTGGAGGGGCAAGTACATCTGAACGATTTCATAATTCTTACAATATGAGATTAGCCGTTGATAATTATAGTTTTTCAATCGAAGCTCTCGGTCAACCCACAATCTATACTTGAACAACTTCAGTTTTCCAAGTTTCCAAGAACTCGAAAGCAATAAAATCCATTTGAGAGATGTGCATGCTTTATCACCAATTGAAGTGCTTATCCAATCTGACGTCGAACGCAAATTGTATATAGAGCGTAGACAAATTCTGAAGTGTGGTCTAGTAGCTGTTGAGACACTTCTATGCTGGATACTAATGGGGAAAAATGCCGAACCAGAGATCAATTATGGAATTGACTGCTCTGTCACTCTTTGTTAAAACTTCCAACATATCTGAGTTATGGGAATTGGATATCTTAGGCATTAACGAACCTACAGAAGAGGAGAGAAATAAAACAAGCAGCCAAAGAACTTTTTCTGCAGACCATCTCTATCAACAAAGAAGGTCGGTATGAGATGAGGATGCCATGACTACAAGGACATCCTTCTATACCTAACAACAACTATTAAATTGCTCTGAGAAAGTGAGAGAAGAAACAGCTTTATGAATCCTACAATCTAGTGTTTAGTGAGTGGTTTAGAGAAATTATAATGAAGAGGTGGCTTGACTAAACCTTTTGGGACCAGTCAGTACGGAAAGCAGTTTGCCAAGCCAATGGCAGGAATCAATTCCTGGAAAAGTTTCAAGTCTAATAGAGATTATACCACCTATTCTACTAAAGTTCGGAAAAGAATAATTTGGAATCGTATCAGACATTCGTAAGGCGTTCTTGAATAGGTGGAAGGATGTCGAAAACACAGCCAGTATCAACTGTTTATACGTCAAGAAGAGAACTTCGACCTTGCCACTGAAGATGATTGCCGCAGTTGCAGTTGAAACGTTTGGGGATTGTAACCAAGGTAGACCATGGCAAAATCCAGGAACCAACCAAAACATTGACGTCACACCCAGTATTTTTGAATATTTTTTTCAGATAGTTGTCAATGATAATAAGTCATTTTTGTTATGTTTGTTATGAATTATTAGTGATTGTGAATCACAATAACCGGTGTGGTGTGGTGATGGGTTCATGAGAGATCAGCTACATTTTCTGTTGATGAACTGGATGGTTTTAGAAAAGTTATTGTTGTCAGTGTCAGTGGCGTGGTCGAAATACTCTTCTTGATGGATCAACTGAAACTTTTCAGTTTGAGTGACATATCAACTGAAAAGTTTCAGTTGAATTCCGAATATCAGTGTGAACTCTCGGGAGAAAAGTTATTGGTAAAATATTAATGCCTTCTCGAGAAAAATATAAGGGTCAATCGTTGCTAGTTTTTCTCATTAAAATATCTGATTCACCCATATATATTTGTATTTTCGTAAATTAGGTAGCAGAGTAGTTATTTTCAATAATTAGTGTTATGATCTTCGTTCGGGTTTGAAGGCCATCGTGGTTTGGAACTGTATCCTAACGTTTTGCCAACACGGGTAACTGGCTTCTTCAGAGGTTTATTCATCCTGATGGTTCACCGATGACTCGTGATTTCTAGTTCGAAAGCTTTATTTATGTTGATGCAGGTAGCCCGCCTTTCTAATTGTTGCGTTCTTATTCGCCAAAGTGTTATTACCTGTTACATTGCGTTGCACTGCTGCCACCTAGCATCTTTTAGTATGGGATTCCAAATCCGGTTAAGCGTTATCGCTTTCTCTTTTCTGTTGTAGTTTTCTGCGTGTCTGTAGATTTCTGTAGCTTCCCGTAAAAGTCGACTGTGGTATCCATGATCGAGTGCAAGTAGTTTTACATCTTCAAACAGTATCATATGATCTCCTTCACTAAACGCGTGTTCCACACTGCCGATTTTTCTATTTGACCTAATCTACAGTTTTTCCAATGTTCATTCAGCCTTGTATCTATGGATCTTTTGGTGGTACCAATATACACTTTTCCGCAGGTCCATGGTATACGGTATACCCCCGCAGCTGATAGTGGATCTCTTTTATCTTTCGCAGATCTCAGGTTCTGCTGTATTTTCCTGGTGGGCTTGAACACTGTTTTTATATATGCTTCCTTTTCCGATTGTATCCGTAACCCTAAGGATGTACTATAGAAACGCACGTGCAACCGTTTGAGTTTCCTCCCTATTTTGACTTGTAGACGTCTTCAGTTTCATGGCCTTGTTGATCTCGGTTACACTGTATCCATTCGATCTTATTTTTCATTTTCATTGAAGTTTTTGTTTTTTTTCAGGAGAAAATATGGCACCTCTCGAAACTATTGATTTTTCAACAAATTCCTGCCCTATTTGTTCGAGAGTTTTCAATAGAAGGGATCACGCTCTACGCCATTATATGGAACTTCACGTAAGAAGCAGAGTTTACATTTGCAAAAAATGTTTTCGTCAATTCAAACGAAAGTACGTGATGGAAAAACATTATCAAAGATGTAATGGATTAATTTTCTACCAGTGCTGGGTTTGCAAAGAATTTCACAAAACGAATGAAAGTTTGGCAAGTCACATTAAAAATATTCATCATCTATAAGAATTTTTTTATAAGTCTGGATAATATGTGATATGCAAGCGACTGTCATGTTTTCCTCACCAATGAAATGAATGACGATTTGATTTATATTTTTTCAATTTTCACTTCTGTTACAATAGAATATTTTGCTAGTATCGGCAGTTTAATAAAATATTGTTATAGAATCGGGTTTTTATACTTCTCAATGTAAAAGTTGGGCAGAACCCTCAGCAGTCTAAATTGATAGCAAGATATTTTTAGGAGAGATTAGTTTTAGAAAGAAAAGCTTTTTGGTTTTCCACTTCTCATAGGGAAGCGACTATCGAAAGATAAATATGGTGTTCCTCAAGGAAATGTGTTGGGGTCAATTCTCTTCAATTTATATATGAACAAAACCTACATGGGTAGATTGTGAGTTTTGCGGATGATACTGGCTATCTTCAAATAATCAAAATATGTTAATGGTGGAAAGATTATAACAATTTTATCATCAAAAAGCTACACTTCATGATATATATATAAATTCAAAAATGTTTATGAAATCATTCACTATAAATATCCTAAAGTATTATATTCTACTTAGATTGAAAGTCACTTCTCTTACGGAATCATTGCTTGGGGAGGAGCTCCGGGAACTTTTGTGAAAAGCAATGCGTATCCTTGAAGTGATATATAAGGAACGAAGAAAATAGCCTTCGCTCAGTCTTTATTAGGAAGCAGGTACAGTGAATATAATTCATTTATATTCAAATAGCATCATTCTATGGCAACACAAACATATATTTGTGTAAGATATATCCGTGTTAGGAATCACACGTTAAAAGGTAAGACCTTGTTAGTCCTTAGTTCGCACAAGTTTCTCAACTTCTGAGAGTTATCGTTCGTATGAGGCGACAGCTAATTAACGGAAAACATATTTTTTTAAAACAGATTCAGAATATATTGAAAAACTTACGATACTAGACAAAAAAACAAAAGTTCTAGTACCTAAAACAAATAAAACCATATTACAAAAATGATATACCTTCCTTTGTCTAGAGTTTTTTAATGAACTGCCAATGGAACTACAAATGATCAATTTCCATCAAGTTTTCAAAAGAAAAACAGATATTGGATCTTCAATATTCCCATTAATATATTGTAACAAATAGAATATCTCCAACATCTTATAGTCTAGCTTAAATTATTATTATTTTTTTCTGAGGACGAAACACGAACATAATAGGAAAATCCTCGAGGTGCTCTAAGAGTGGTGTCTGTGCGAAAGTACCGGCTCTTGGTGGAATCAAATGTGTCAAGTCACTTGAACACTTCCAGTGGAAGTATCTATAGAAGGTTGCAAGTGATGTTCGCGTCTCCAATCAGGTGGATGACTCTTTTCTGGATGGAATCCAGCAGCTTTAGGGTATGTTCAGGGGCGAAGCTCCACACATGGGTACTCCAAAGAAGGTCTGATCTGAGCTTTATAAAGCATCAAGAGTTGCTGAGGTGTGAACAATTCTCTGGTTCGGAGCAGTGTTCCAGTCTTTTGCAATTCCAGCCACATGATTGTGCCAAGACATATTGGTGTCCATTTTAACCCCCAACAAACTTTTCGAAGCAGAAAGCCGAATGGTCTGACCTGACATTATTATATCCGGTTCGGAGACATTTATCTGTTTGGAGTAAACCGTTGCCTGAGTTTTTGTGACATTGAATTCAACTTCTTGGCATTGAATTGAACCTTTTTCTTGTAAGACAGGTTGAAAAGTCTACAAAAGACTGGTGCGAGTTCATTTGCACACCTTTTAAGTACGATGACGGGCACTTCATCAGGACCAGATGCTTTGTTGATATTGAGCTGTTTCAAATTTCGCCTAACTAGATGTTGAAAAATAATTTTTGGCATTGTGGATTCTAGTAGGTAGTGTCTTTCTCAGAAAATCGGCTGTGGAGTGGGATGCAAATTGTTCAGCTAGTAGATTTGATTTTTCTATGGCTGTTGTTGCAGTTGAACCATCCGCTTGTATTAGTGATGGAATTGAGGATTTTATAAAGTTTTGATTAACAGCTTCAGCTGTCGACCAGAAGGATCTAGACCGTTTGGGATTGGCAAGCAGTTCATCTCTAATTCTCTGATTGTGAAGTTCTTTGCTTTCATTTATCCTAAGTTTGCAGCTGTTGCGAGCATTAACAAACCTAGTTCCGTTTTCGACACTAGGATTTTGGTGCCACTGCTGGTAAACGATTTTTAGAGGCGAAAGCTTGCTCGAAATTTTTGTTGAACCAAGGTTTGCCGTTAGAAGTTCGTTTCATTGAGAAAGGAGTATTTACAACCATGGATGTTTGCATATCACAGAAGCACAAATAGATATATATTTAGAGCTGAAATAAACATCTAGCCAGGGGAAATTTCAGAAATGATCTTGAAGATCCTTCCACTCAGCAGATCTGTAATGCCAAACTTTGAGCGGCTTAGATTTTTCTTATATGTACCCTTATTTGTTTTCTCTATGAGATTCAAGTTTTTTAGTGATTATATTACTATAGTTTCTCTCTTAGTATTGTCATTTTTTCCATAAAATGTGAAAGTTACTCATTCAAGATGAATGAAATGTAATAACAATGTCATCTTGAAAATAGATTAGATTTGATTTGTTTTGTTTAGTGGCTTCTTCTATATTTGATGGTTTGTACATCAAACAGCGTAGAGAAAATAATATTTTCACGAGAAATTTCGAATAGACTTCCTTCCGATTAGGAATTTTCAAAGATGGGAGAAGAAAGGAGGCTTACAACGAATCTAGTCAAAGGACTCAATATCAAAAATACACTTTTATCTTTGAATTGGCTATTGCCGGCGACTTTATTTGCATGAACTTCAGCTTTTGTGTCTTCCTAAATTTTCGAAAAACAAAAAATCTCTATGATCTATGTGAAAAGTATTTTATACAGATACAGCCTCATCAACAGAACAATATTGTTATATTATCTTGTTTCTTTAACAAATTATTTTTTGAATTAACATAACTTTTTATATATAGACAGATTGACACACATCAACAATTAGTGATAAGCTTACACAATACATTTGTGAAAATCGCACCTAAATTGGCTACGCCGCTTTTATAATTAGCCCGCACGCAGATAAATATACAAACAGGTGAAATTTATTCTTTCCGGTTCTAATCAAAATTATCGGCAGGGTAAATCAATTTACTCACCAATTATGAGCTTTTGTACCATGAAGTTAATGGTAATGTTGAACTGAAAGCTTAGTTATTTCCACAAATAGTCTTATCATACAGAATATTTTTGTAGTAATGATGTTTAGTTGGAAATTGGTATCTGTACTTTATGAAGAGCTGACTTCTCTGCACTCGTCTGAACTAACAACAAATAAACGAAAAAACTACTTGAATGCTTTTGATTACGGTTTTTATGGCAGTAACCAATATATTTGATGCGTTTGACATTCGAATTGAAACCTAGAACTGGTTCGTCTGACGTTATTCTGCAAGAAAATAAACATTCGAATTGACTCAGTTGAATGAACAAAAATTTGCATTCTGGTACACTGTAGTTATTCATGAATTTCATTCTTTATTTGACCTGGCTATTAAAAATTCATTTTACAGAGGAATTATTTTAGCTCAGCGTTTCGAATGTGATGTTTGCCACAAACGATACAAATATATCCAAGGACTTTACCAACATAAAAAGTATGAATGTCTCAATAAAAAACTTCGTTTCGGATGTCCAGTTGGTGTATGCTCCTATAGAAGTGCAGTCAAGAGCAATGTTAGAAAACATATGTCAACTCAACACTGGGACTATTTTGTGAAAAGTAAAGAGGTTAGGATATTATAATACAAACGGTTGAAAAACAGATATTGAAATATATGTCAACTCACTTGTAATTGTTCATATTATTGGAAGAAATAAACAAACAACAAAAAATAACTGTATGATCATAGGTTGAAACATACCTAGCGCAAATACGATTTCAAAACTAATGATTTTCGTGTTCCGTTGAATAATTCTAAAAAAAAAGAATATTCGTTCATAATTGCTCGTATCTAATCCTTCTAAAGAAAAGTCAATGACAACATTCATATATCCTCTGAATCTTTCCGTTGGAGAGAGTATTTTAAAATGAGTTACTAAAATACGAGGAAAAATATGAATTGATAGGGACTTTGTGCATATTCTTCTTTCCTTGCACCTCGAACACGTTAGTTTTTCATCTCCATCCTTTCTTGTGAAAGGATCTAAGCATTGCGATAAACTCAATTGGCCAGTTCTTTGTGGTATGGGGGGGAGAGACAAATCTCAGAAAGAATCAAAGGTTACTAATGAGTGTCCACAGTATAAGAACCTCATAGTGTATTTTAATTGACCGCTGTCGCTCAATTTTTCGTCAGTCTCCGTTTAGATTAGTTTAGGTTTCTCAGTAATTATTATAAGGTACTCATTTAAATCTTCTAAAAGAAATTCCTGGGCGTCTTGATGGGCAAATCTCATGAATCGCGGGGTGAATCTTTGAATCTGACTTTTGAAGTAGACAGTACTTATTACTCTATCAGATGAATATTCTGACCACAATTCCTTGATAACTTCTGTGAACGCTTTGAATAAAGCACCTTTCATACCAGAAATTCTAGTATTGATATCTTCCATGTATGTATCCTTTTTTTTTAAATTCCAATACCCATCTCGTGTTTGATAAACATTGGGTGTTCATGAAACAGGTGTTTCCAATATTTTTCCACCCATTGAACCCAAGAATTCTGACTGAAGACTGTATCACTGATGTAATGTTGTAACTATTGATACTACGTTCGTCACAGCTGTCATCTTCTGAGTAATCACGGATTCGATGATTCACCCCTTCATTGGATCGGTGGGATGAAAAATTCTATGCTTAACTGCTTAAAACTGAATTGGATATGGCAGACGTTATAAATTTGGTAAAGGAAGATAATTCTTGAATTTGTTCATATTTCTGTGTATCTTCTGAAGGAAACTTATGGGCAGTATCACAAGAAATATGGAAGTCTTCATGAGGAAACAATCTCTTATTGTGTTTAGGGTTTGAATGTAACGATGGAATGGTGTCAAAAACAGAAGCTGAATTACCACGCTGTATACCTAAACTAATTTTTTGGATCAGAAAGGTGGTACATCTTTTTTCTTTATTTTCTTCAGTCATCCTTCTGCTAATTTCATTAACAAAATTCAGAGATAAGGGGTCAAATACACCTAAAGTTTCTACAGCCACAGAATAAAATATAAAGTTATTCCCAATATTTCGATACTTCTGGTGTTTTGCTTTTCCACTAATTATGGCAGCAGCACCTGCATGTATGATTATTTTTACATATTCCAGACCAAATATAATGTCATATTCATGAAGTTCGTCATATTCAACATTTCTATCATATTTGAAATGTACTTTTCAAAAGGAATATATAATTCAGGTGATTAAACGTCTAGTCAAATTTAAAAAATCTGGACGTGTTCTCTTAAAAAATCTTTATTTTCGATAACTTGTCATAATACGGTCAATTATTTTCAAGAAATTGAGTGAACACAGATAGGCAGACAACCTCAGTAAAAAAATAATTCACAATATATTATTCATTTACCAATCTTTTTTTTTTCAGTTCATATCCCATTGAGAGGTGGAAGATGTCCTAACTGTTTTAAAATTTACAACTACAGAAAGAATTTAAACAGACATTTGAAGAATGAGTGTGGAAAAATGAAATCTCTGAGATGTTTGTTCTGTCCTTTCACCTCCAAACATAAACATAACTTGAAGAATCATGTACAAAGAAGACATTCAGGAAAGGTGGAGGAGTTCAATGAAGCGTATGCAAATTCGTAGATACTTATTTCTCATACCCGCACGATATTTCCACTGTAAAAAAGTATGATGCATATCGGGAAAATTATGAAGATCAATGAATTCAAACGGAAATAACTGTGTGAAGGCTGCAGACCGTAGTCTGCAGGTTTGTATGCCTGACGTTTCATCTACAACTGCGGTAGACATCATTAAAGACGATGTGGTGAAGGTCGCAGTCGCAGAGGTGTGTACATATACTTATAATATATTTGTTGGCTGCGTTATGTCGATGACACTTCTGTGGTATGGAAAAATGGTGAAGAGGCACTAAACGATTTTTTATCATATCTAACTGTCCACCCGAAAATTCAATTCACAATAGAACAAGAAACCCAAGAGATGTTCTTGTGAACAGACGTGAAGATGGTACATTGGACCACTGTGTGCGGAGAGATAAGAAGAATCCAACCTCATACACAGGACAAAAATATTCACGGACAGTCATGCGGCGTTGGAAGCTCTTGGCTCATATCGAGGAATGTCTAAATTGGTGGTAAATTGCCAAAAACGACTCTCCTCGATAGAAAGACTGGCCTGGCCTGGACGGCAATGAGGCTGCT
>WOGO01007749.1:0-10984 GCA_015342085.1 Leptinotarsa defecta
TATGAGGATTTTTGCATGTCAGCTACACTTGACGATACCTTAGATTCCACCGTGCAGGGCTTTTTCGCTTCTGATTTTGGTGAATCATCACTTGAGCGCAACCGTTTGCTAACCTGCATATGGGGGTTTTGTTTTCCCACCTGAGACAGATTCTGCTTACGCCACTCAAGAGTTTGGTGCAAGGCGGTTTCACAAGCTACCCCGCTCTTGAGGAGATGACTTAGACGCTTCATGGCTGCATCACCAAAGCTTTTTTATGGTTCAGTTGTTGGATCAGGAGTTGGGGAGTTGAGAAGCTTCCGTTCCTGAACTAAATTTACAGGCAGATCAGTTGGAGTCATAAATTCGACATTCATCTACTCTGTAGACTCGCTCCTGAACTAAATTCACATGATTTTTGGTATCACTAATAGCAAACAGACTGGTCTATAGCTATTTGGTAGATTTTTCTTGTCCTCTTGGAGAATAGGCTGAACGCGAACAATCTTCCAACAAGAAGGAAAACCCCTTTCTTATGAGGCAGGCTGAAAAGTCTGCAAAATACTGGTGCGAGTTCATTTGCCCATTTTTTAAGTACGATGGCGGACCAGGACGACCAGACGCCTCTATGATATTGATTTGTTTTAGAATTCGTCTGACTAGACGCTGTCGAAAAGTAAATTCTGGCATTGTGGATTCTAGTGTGGGAATAGTGGATGTTGCCTTTCCCAGAAAATCGACTGTGGAGTGGAACACTGTATGTTCAGCTAGCAGATTTGCTTTTTCTATGGCTGTTGTTGCATTTGAAACATCCGCTTGTGTTTCAAAACCAAAACCAAACCACAACTGAACTCCGTTTCCCACGAGTCGGTAGCTCATGTAGAAAATGTACAAAAAAAACCTTTGTTTTTATACATGATCCGATATCTAACAGTGGTGGAATTGTGGATACAATCTACTTAAAAAAACATACACTTATTCATTTGCATGCTATTTCCTGAGCCATTCAATTAATCAAGTTCAGTGATTTAAAAAGAAAAAAAATTATTTGTCAGATTAGGCGAATCTCTCTAGATAATCGTCAGATTATGAGACAGCACGTCTAGAACATAAAGATGAACAATATATATCTTAATCTGACGCGCTTGAGTGTTTCAAAATGGCGAATTTTTTTTGCACAGTATAATAATGACCGTGAGTTTGCGTCAGATCGAAATCGTCAGATTATTGAATGAGATTTTTTTGTTGCACTCAACGCCCCATCAGAAAATCTGACGCGCTCGATTAATTTTTTTTTATTTTCACTTTTAACCCTTACGTACAACCACCCGCATCATGCAAACGATCAGATTGACATACGAACGTTATCAAAAATACGTAGGACATTGATGCTATCAATATCTGACGCGCTCGAGTATGTCCATGCAACAGTATTTTTTTACATATTTAAAAATCTATAGCCGCTTTCCCCACCGATGAAAAGGAATATATTATATAACATTTGTTTCTTCTTATCATCTAAGCTTTGCAACCTAATATGTCTCTATGACACTCGATTAAATCCTCATTTTGTATCGTGGGTTTCCCTATTATTGATTATTGCCGTGTCAAAACAACTTTCACATTTCTGAACATATAGTGGAGGAATGAAAGTTTGGGAATCAGGAGCTTGCAATGTTCTTTCCAATCTAAATGTGAGTCAACGAATAGTCCTAAAAATTTACCGCTGTTATTTATAAGTAGAGGTGTGTTATTCAAAATCATATCTATATCTACCAATTCCCTCTGATGACTATGGAATTTCACAAGGTTAGTTTTGTCTTCATCAAAATAAAGAGTGATTCGATTGAATCAAGAAGTTAGTTGTCTTAGAGCAGTTTTACAGGTTTCTTTCAGTTCTACTTGATTTTTGTTGGAAATTGATAGAAAAGTGTCGTCTGCATGAATAGTCATCTCAATATTCGGGAAGTAATTTGCGATTTCATTCATCTATAAAATAAAAAAACTGGGCCCAACATAGATCCTTGTGGAACACCTATATTAATATCGGTATGGGCAGATGTAACATTACGAATTATATTATTTTGATGATGTTGAAGACACATCAACACAAACACACAGTACCCATCGACAACTCCAACAAGGGAAAAGATCCAGATGAATAATCAGATTTTGCATTTCAACAATATATTCTGCTAGTTCAACTCGTGAATTGAACATAATGCGGTACTATTTCCAGAGCCCTCAACAGAAGTGGTGTGATTATTCCGAATGTAATACCTGAGACATTGTAATACTTTATTGAAAGAGATAAGAACTTTCTAAGGTACGTAATGAAAAGTTTTATGTCTCAAGGCGAGTATTCTTACGACATAATAGAGGCCTAAAAGTTCACTCGAGTTATATTGAGGTCACAGGTGTGAGAATTCTCCTCTTCATGTTCCTTTCGGTGAAAACTCGTCGTAACTGATTACATTTTCAATTATTTCTCAAACTTTCACCACCGTATTCACAAATTTACTTGGGTGTGGATGAATAAAATTGCTCTAAAGACCGTGATGTCCACCTAAACTAACCTTGTTGTTAACGAAGGCAACAGAAATGCGTGTCGTTCCAAATCGTGTTCAGTTACGTCCCCACTACATTATCTACTCCATTTTCTTGGCATTTCCTGCTTATGCTAAGTTTGTTGCATCCACATATTACTCGTTATAGCGTTCCATTCATTTCGTGGTAAATATTCAAGGTTTCGATATACTCTATGACCATTATGATTTCATTATCGCTTTTGCCTCTGTAATGAGCCTGCTTTCCACGTCAGCAAACACCCAAGAACAGATTTAATCTTCTCAACCCAACCATTTTAAGCTGGGCTTGAAGATAGCTTCTGGAGATAGACTGTGGGTAAAGCAATGTTGCTCAGCGGTTCTTCTGACCAGTAGGCCTCCTCTCTCGTATCATACATTATAATATACCTATGGACTGCAACGGATTTTTCGATTGTTCAGTTATTTTTGTATTTTTGTTTGAACTGAAGAGGTTTCTCAATTTAGTTTTCATTTAATTTCATTCTTATCAAAAGCATTTCACCTCGTCATTGTACACCTAAGGAAAATGTTCATGTATATATTGCGTGTAGTAGAATCTTTATGGAATTGTTGATTGCTGTATCGATTGTATTATTATTTTTGAAAAGAAAGAAGTTGCAAGATTTCTATCTCATCAACAGTATTGGAAATCGATTTCCTTTTAAAAATCTAGTATTTTATATCCCATAAATAATTGGCGCAGTCGGTAGAATCCTCGCAGTCGTGAAAAAAAAAATTTGGATTGTGTCAGAAATAATTTCCTTGACTTTGAAGTTTCAACTTCTCCAGCGAGGATGAAAGAGATTCAAGTAGCTCTCTGCAGAGAAAGGATACGGACGGAACCAGGAAGTTATCCAGTTTGAAAAAAAAGACTGAGTATTCCTAGAAAACCTATATTGATTCCCGGAAAAATTCGCGCCACCAGATAATTGTATACTTCACTTTTTCGAAGAAAACTCCTCCAAAAAATGCCACATTTTGAATATCATTGTGCAAGATCCCATCGTAAAGCAAGCAACACAGGTTAAGTTAGGTTAGATCCAAGGTGAATGGGTTCATTCGACTTTCCAACGCAACCCGCAAGGGTTTGTTGTGGCTCACGCATATTCACACTCGACCAAATAAACTCAACTTCTCAACGAAGCCGTTTAGTTTGTATGGTGAGTGTGCTTTCAGGTCAAATGGTAAGAGTACGGCTGTGCCGAACTCTGAAAACTTGATTCGGTCCCAAGCGGGGCAGGCTCAAAGTATGTGCGCTGCTGTTTCATCATTTTCCGAACAGAGGCGACAAACACTGCCTTTCGACAGTCCAAGTCTCTGCATATGATGATTCAAATGACAGAGACCTGTAAGAAGGCTGTAAGACATCGTAGGTCTTCCCTACTGCAGTCCAACAACTATTTGGTATCGAGCTCCGAAGGGTAAATAAAAGCTTTGGAGTGAGCCAATCCTGGAAGATTCTGCCAGAAGTCCATAAATCTTCTTGCCATATAGATGTTCAATTTTTGTTTGGCAATTCTTAAAGCGATGCCAGGTTCTGGTCCTATGAAACTGCTTGCAGCACCATCCTTTGCAAGAGAGTCAGCAGTCTCATTGCCTTCCATGCCAGTATGATCAGGAATCCAGACCAGATTCCTTCCATTCCATTCCATAGTTTGGTATATTTTTTTTAAGAAGATGTAGGATTTCTATCTTATCAACGGTATTGAAAATCGATTTCCTTTTTGAAAATCCAGTATTTTATTTTCGATAAATAATTGGCGCAGTCGGTAGAATACTCGCCGTCATGGAAAAACAGATTTGGATTGTGTCAAAAATTGTTTTCGAGACTCTGAAGTTTCAACTTTTCCGGCGAAGATCGAAGAGATCCAAGGAGCTGATTGAATTCCAAATGTGAAATGAATCAATACCTGAATCAATACCAGAATTGATCAGAATCCCACAATTCAGATCCATGATACAACATACGTAAACGACATTTACATTCAACAAGGAAAACCCATGATTCTACACGAATTGGCAATAACGGAAATGAAATCTCCAAAAGTCTATGACACCCCAAATTGCACTAAAATCATCCTTGATGAACTGCACCAAGTCGACAGAATAGCCAACCAATTTAGACCAACCAAAGCAACCAAAGCAAGGTCCTACAACGCCTATTTTTGGGACTATACTATTCATAGTCATTGCCATCGTGATATTGCTAGCTACCAGAATTGAAGCAGCATTTTCAAAAATCATTCAAGAAGAACCAGAAAGTATGTGTATCCTCAGCCACCACAACTTCCAAAGTTAACTTGGTTATTTTTTCAGCTGTAGGAGGGAACACCAAACCGTTACTTTCAATACCACGACACGAGTTTCGATCACCGAGTGATCATCTTCAAGAGGAAGATCAAACCTCTTGAAGATGATAAGTTGGTGATCGAAACACATGTCGAGGTGTTGAAAATAACGGTTCAGTGTTGGAAAAAATATGATGATACGAATAGCTTCTTTACTTCAACTTGTTGAGATTTGAAACTATGATTGGAAAAGGAGAGATATTATTATTCATCACCTTGTTCAAGTTTGATTCTCAAGGAATACAGAAACTGATGAATAAATACCGTGAATTCAATATATTGATTTGCTGACGATAGCACTTTTGTATCGTCATTCCATTCGGATTCCAGGATATCAGCTGCGGATGTACGTCTTCAACGGCAGCAGGAGGTTGCAGGTCTAAATGAGGATCTAGAAGTGATTTCGAATTAGGGTGAAGTAACCAGGTTCAATTCAATACTACTAAAAAACAACCATCGGTTTGCTCCAAGAAGATAAATGTGTCCGAACCAGATATAATAATGTCAGGTCAGACAATTTCTCTTTCTGTTTCGGTAAGTTCGTTGGGGGTTAAAATGGACACCAATCACATCGCTGTTATTGCAAAACCTGCTTTTCAGAAGCTTGAAATACTGTTCCGAACCAAAAAACTAAACACACCTCAGCAACTTTTGATGCTTTATAAAACTCTGATCAGACCTTCTTTGAAGTATTGTTCTCATGTATAGGGTTCTGCCCCTAAACATACCCTGAAGTTGCTGAATTCCATCCAGAAACGAGCCATCCGCCTGATTGAAGACGCGAACATCACGTGTAGGCTTGATAGCATAAAACATCGAAGAAAGGTTGGAAATTTGTCTCTGTTCTATAGATACTTTCACAAAAGGAATTCAAGTGACTTGGCACATTTGATTCCACCAAAAGCGGTACATATCAGAAATACGCGACGGAGTGTGGCTGCTCATCGTTTTGAGGTTCAACTCAGTACACCTCAAACTTCACTGTTTGAGAACTCTATCATCTGGAGAACTACGTTCATATGGAAAACTTCCGGAGAAGGTTTTTCCAAATGGATTGAATATCCAGCGATTCAAATTCAATATGAATCGCTCCTTTCGCACAGACACCGCTCTGAGAGCACCGTGAGGATTTTTCTGTTGTTTCATCATTGAAAAAAAATCATATAACATACATATATGGAAGATTGTTTTCAGAATTCATTTCAGTAACCAGAAAAGCAATCAGTTTTCCCATGAACCATTTGCATATTAAATTTTCTGAAAATTGCATGATGAATTCAAAGTAGCATTATCCATTGTTTCCCATAATTTGGGATTACTCTGGAATTGCATATAATTTTCAAGAAATCCGAATTCATTTTGAATCAAATGCTAATACTTTTTGCATTTTGTCTATTAAAACCTTCGAAATGTGCTTCAAACTAACTTTCCAATGTAATTTTTAAGAGAAATCTTTCACAATATTTGAATCAATAGTAATTTTCGTCAAAAATTATTCACATTCATTCATCAAAAAATCATTTTAGGGACGCCAAGACCAAAGATTACAGAACAGTAATGAGTTTGTCGAATTATTTTGTCATAATTCTTATAAAAACTGTTCTACTTTATCGATTTTCGGGATGTAATTTTTTGTAACATTGTTTTCAAACAAAATAAAATAAGTTCATTGAAACCACTTACTTGCGTTACATTTCTTGTGTATGTACTTCTAATTTCAGTTTTACTTTTCCTGAAAACTGCAAGCTGCAAGAAAGTTCTCGCACTCCTGTTGATACAAGTGATCATAATCTCATCAAAGAAAAGTGAAACTGATACACTATCTTAAAATTTCGAAAGCATATCAAGACAAACAACAACTTCTGAAACTTGGGCGCCTACTTTACAAGAAGAAACTTGCCAAAGTTCGAAACTATAGTTTGCTGGTGAAAAGTTATATTATGTGGTAATGCATTGATAACATAGACCAGTTCAGAAGCCTGTTGAGAAAGCAAAAAAGAAAAACTGATGAAAGCGTGAAAATTATTAGAAACAGTAGAAAATAGTGGGCTAAAAACAGGAAAAATGAGTCTGTTGGATTTGTTTCTCTCTCAGCCAGTTGTCGCCTTCTTACAAACGACCACCCGCAGAAGATGATTTTTTCCATTAACTTCCATTTTTTAAGGAGTGTGTTCTGAATATACTGGAATTATTTTGAATTACATTTCATTTCGATTCCAAACAAAAACTTTTATTCTCAACCTGAAATACTCATTGCCAGAAAATGTTTCAAACAAAAGAATATACTTTCCTTGTGTTCTTCAGTAACTGTATAACATGTCATTCGGATATTGAACCTGAACAGATATACCTTATTCTCAACCTGAAATACCCATTGCCAGAAATTTCAGCACAAAAATAGCACTGTCAATTCGGAAACAAATGTTCCCAGCACATAGGTATTACAGACTGAAAATGATTTTTCAGAAATACAATGTTACATCAACTATTTCGATTGAAAAAATCAGAGCATATTCAGAAGAAGAAAAAATGTTCCGCCCAGTATCGTAAAAATTAAACTATATGAAAAATTAATAACAGAACAACCGGTTTTCCCAATGTGTTTCGAAAAATTTCAAGGTATGTGAAAAAATAATTCATACAAAATTTGCAAACTTTTATATTCCCTACAACTTTCGTAATCAATTTATTGGCATCATTAGAAGATGATGCTCATTTAGTTAGCGAAAAAGACGTCCAGTGTCATTATTTCTCTTCTGGTGGGAGAATAGTGTTTTCAGTATAAAATTCAAGTATCAGTGAAAATCATGAAAAATCATTTTCCACCTCTAGAATACACCATATTTCATCACCCGTATCTTGAATCAACTTCATTTTTCCCGTAATGGACGCCCTATTAACTGTAGGTTGTTTCAACCTATAGTTTTCAATTCAATCAAAATTAGCGTAGTTTGAATCAGTGTACTTTCATCAACGTAACACCATAAAGAGTGTGTGCTTGGGATTCGATGGAGTTGACGAAGGCCAATTTGGTCCTGATTTGTTCCTGATTAGCGAAAGTTATACCGGTGAAAAAGTTATCAAAGTGCTTCAAAAGATGGTAGTCTGTTGGAGAAAGATCTGAGTGGTATCTGTTTGAAATCTGTATGGTGGAAAAGGCAGAATTTCGACGCTCAATTTGTTTAATTTTAGGATGGTGAATGTTCGGTACATTTCGTCGATTTTTTCGCATTAGGACTCTGGTGTGACGGTTTGGCCCGGTTGCAGAAAGTTATAGTGAATCACATCAGCCGCTGACCACCTCACAATAACCATGGTCTCTCTCTTTGGCGGATTGGCTGTCCTTGTTCATCTTTTACTGCCTGAACCACTGTGCATGCTGTTTTCGGCGAGTGCATCGGCTTGGGATGTGGGGATTAAGCAACCCGGCCATCGGCTGCCTGCTTCCACGTAGCCCCGCTGAATACGGGAATGACAGAATCACTTGTGATTCTGTTATTCCCTAACTGAATGGCATTCCAATGATGGCTCAATCCTAAGGTGTATGTATTCGTGCCGAGAGGATGAATAACATTGAACCTATCAGCTGTCTCTACGGAACCTTCGAGATACCGGGCGCCCTATTACCATAGCATCGTCTTGTCACCGTAGTGCGGGGCTTTGCCGTGATTGACCTTCTTTCCTTAGCTACCCATGGGATTTATATGGACAAAGTAAACTTAAAAATTTTCTAAATAAAAAGATGGAGATGGATGTCGAGTTTACGACTCCAACTGACCTCCCTGTAAATTTAGTTCGGGAGCGAAAGCTTCCCAACTCCCCAACTCCTGATCCAATAATTAAACCTGAAAAACAGGTTTGGTGGTGCAGCCAGGAAACCACTGAGTCATCTCCTCAAGAGCGGAGTTCCTTATAAAACCGCCTTGCACCAAATTCTTGAGCGGCCTACGCAGAATCTGTCTCAGGTGGAGGAATACGCCCTCCACCTGCGCCCGTTTGCGCCCAAGTGATGATTCACCAAAACCAGAGGCGAAAAAGCCCTACACGGTTGAATCTAAGTTATCGTCAGGTATAGTTGTCGTGCAAAAACCCTCATATGGGAAAGTTGTCGCCGGTTTCAAGGTGGGAATCTTGCACCTTCACTCTCCGACTACCTCAATAACGATGAAACAGCAGAGTATATACTTAGTGTCTGCCCCGTTGGGAACCGAATCAGGTTTTTATAGTTCATCAGAGCCGTACTCTCACCATCTGACCTGAAAGACCATTCACCATACACACTTATCGGCTTCGTTAAGAAGCTGGGTTTATTTAGTCGAGTAGGAATAGATATGAGCCACAATAAACATTTGCGGGTTGCGGTGGAGGGTCGAATACTCCCACTCACTTTGGACCTAACCTAACCTAACCATGGTCTTTGTCTGGTAGATTTTCACCTTTGGGAAGTGGCTAAGTGGCTCATCGATATCCAACTGTCCTAAAAGTCTGCTATCATCGTAGAATACCTGCTTTTCATCACACGTGACGATTTGATACAAAAAATTATCGTTCTGGTTGCGCAGAAGCAAAGAAGAACAGTCCTCAGAAACTGACAATTTCTGTGGATCGGTCAAATTATGGAACACCAACTTCTCGAGCTATTTAAGCTTCCCAATACGTTTTGAACTATCAAAAACCGCCTGGGTGCCGACGCCCAGTTCATTATCACTATCATTACCAACTTCAAGCCAAATAATCTGAAGAAACAATTCATTCAGTTGTCTTTCCTTATACGAGGAATTGGGCAAATTTCGGATATGCAGTTGGTTACCTGGTTCACAGGCAAATGGAGCGATGACAAATCGGTTGTTTGTTGTCCGCTTCAGCCTAGTTCGAGGAATGATACTCTGAAGGAATTCGATTTTCAAATTATCGTAAACCATCGACTTTATGTTGATGATAGACACTACCTTGCACTGACGAGTGGCTAAACAGCACGAAACCGGTCTGTGAGTGTGTTGAAAATCTATTTCAGCAGTTGTATCGCCAACAGCATATGTAGGAATAGCTTCAGTGGAGAATCCTTCACTGATACATGTCGGATATAATCCAACGCCTTTCGTGGTATTAGCCAGGGAAGTAGTTGTTTTCTGATAGGTGTCAGTCCATTAACCTACGGTGTAGGGAGTTGAGACTGCCCTGAACGAATTGTTCTTTATATGATTTGATTTATAGCCAATCTTCAATGCCCACTGACTATATGTGAAAAATTACCAAGAACCTGGTTTATTTTTCGGGCTGTTTTTGCAGTGCTCTGGTTCAATTCGAATTCGTAGCGAAGAATTGGCGAAAATCGCTTGGTGAAATTACATAGCTGAATAGAGGTAAAAAATAAAAAATTTGATTTGGAAAAAAAATAGTAGCATCAATATATGGACTACAAAATTCTCCATATGCTCATGATGTTTTCATTCACTCCTATTTAAAAGTAATTTGCATTGACCTAACACTTCATAACATCACGGTGAATGGTGGAGTAGATAACTATTTTGAAGGATCGGATGTTCTCTGGCGAAAATGTTCAACTCCATTTGCATTGTCTGTCTGAATTCAACCATACCACTGCTTTTATGGGAACGGAATTTCTGTGAATGTAAAATGAGATTAACGCATAATGCTATTTCCGGACTACATTCGATGAGAGACACGCTCATTTTCAAATCGCGTTACTCTAACTCATGACCATTCAAATTTATGTTCACAGCACAGAATACAACATCGTTATATAAAAGGGAACTCTACTATCCCATTAACTGCAATTCATTCAACATCCAGTTGTATTCCATGGGAAGTAGGTCCTAAGTGGGTGGGTATATTCAACAGCTCAATGCAACCCGTGAGGATTTATTAGGGCTTACACCTATTCAAACTTCACGAAATAAACCAGCTTTCTACGGAAGCCACTCTCAGTAAACCAGCGCTGAAGAGTTCAAAAATGGTAAAAATTTGAAAAAAAATAATAGTAAGATGAAACTCTCGGGCGGTCTGTGATCGGAAAGTGGGAAGGGGTGAGTTTTTAAGGTTAAAAAA
>WOGO01007750.1:350-10983 GCA_015342085.1 Leptinotarsa defecta
CTGCTGTCGTCAACACAACTTAACAAATACTCACTAACTATTCAATTACGTTAGGTAGTCTAAACTGAGTGAGAGTATATGATACACTGAGGTTATATAGAAAATCATCCTCGAAAAGAGGCAGGGGTTCAAGGTTATGCATTGATGACAGATATATCTCAAGGTCAAAGCACAAGTCCAGGGCCATGCCTTGATGACATATGATATAACATCATACAAGGTCAAACATCGAGGTCACGTATTGAGCAAGGATAAATCTCAAGGTCGTACCGCATGGTCATATTGAATGTGTATAATGCAAGATCGTGAGGTATCTTTCAAAGCCAAACTTCAAGGTCACATATTGAGGAACAGACTCAAATCTCAAGGTCGACACCCATGTTCAAGGTCATATCGTCTGACATCATATGACGTCATATGACTGAAGGTCATATGACGTCAATCAAGGACAAGGTCAAATGGTGGGGGGAGGTCCTCAAGCGGCCTTAGACAACTACTAAGGTCTCAACCAGGAGAAACTTGATTGGTTAGCAATGGATATTGGTGACTTCATGAATTTGAAAATTTTGTGCTTTACTAAACGCATCGAAGTTTAATCTCTGAAAACTCTCTACACTTGCGTGATTATTCTTTGATAAGCAGTTATTGTCGTTCTTCAATGAAGTGTGGTGGAGTTGCTATATAGGCCAAAAATTGTATAAATACGAAATCTCTGAATCTATCACAATATTGTGAAGAAAAACACTGTGAAGTTTGTACAGTTATGATGACAAAAATTATATAAATTCAATATTTTTGTCATGTTATTTGTCATTGAATGCAATTAGCCATCATAAAGCAAATATTTTATTAACTGGGGATAGAAACATAGACTATTATAACAGATCTAATGTTTTTCAAGATCTTTTAAGACTGTTGAAATGTTCAGTATGAGAAGCCTTGTTAAATGGCCCTCGAGAATTACAGAAACAACCATATTTTTGTCAATTCTGATACAAATGAGATTCCAATTGTCATAGATAATAATATATCTGATAATTGCACTATTTTATACCGATTGGGCATTAAAAACGATTTTGAACCTCCTACAACAAATATCAGGAGGAGTTATAATGATGGACCGATTCAAAATTTTCTAAGTGAACTTTCAAAGGAAAACTGGGAAGATGTTTTTTTTTTTGTAAATAATGTAGATGATGCATTTTCGAATTTTCATGTTGTTTTTTTCCACTACACCAATGTTTTTTCCCTTAGGCAGTTAATGCTCTAATAACTCAGAAAAAACACTGGGTAGATGATAACATCAAATTATCAAGTTATCATTCAGAACATCTATACTCCTTGCGGAAATTTTCACGTGATTATGACCATATTTATTAAGAAGCCAAGGAGCAGCATGCGAACTCATAAAAAATACGAGAAAGGCCTATTGCCAAAATTCTATAACAAACTCTAATAACAAAACCCGAACAGCATGAAGAATAATATCACTGGTCACAAAAAAACCAAAGCAAAGACCGATAAAATTCAAATAACAAAAAAATGTTGTTATTCATATAGACCCCCAGCAAATTCCGGATATTTTCAATGTATTTTTTACTTCTGCATCTCTGTAATTGATCGAAAAAATTTCTCCTATGAGCTCACACGAGACAGAAATGATAATTTTCAATAGATATACACTATACTTGCAGCCCTTTTTACCAGAGAAATTACAAATCCTTCTACATAACAAAATAAAAAATAAAAAATCAGCTGATGAAATCCCGAACTTTCTAATGAAGTCATCACTACCTCATATTATCCTTCCGATGACTTATTTGGTAAATTTGTCATTCGAAACAGGACGCTTCCCACAACTTTTCAAAATAGGAAAAATTATCCCAATTCACAAAAGGAATGATACTCGACAGCTCAGTAATTATCGACCAGTTACTGTTCCAAGTAGCTTTTCCAAAATATTAGAATATGTTTTTCTTAATAGATTAGAGAACTTCTTGAATAAATTTAAAATTGTAAGCGAACAACAACATGGTTTCCGCCCTGGTATGTCTACCAACACGGCTATACAGTCTTTTCATTCAGAAATATTGAAATTCATTGAGGCCGGCGAGTGCCTGGTGGGTATTTTTTGTGATCTTAGTCGGGCGTTCGACTGTGTCGATCATACAAAGCTACTAGATAAACTGCATTCTTACGGATTGAGGGGTGTTTCTCAAGATTGGATAGCATCATTTTTGAGAAATCGTATGTAATATGTGAGCATAAAGTATAAAAATCATAATAAAGTAGAAAATGTATCATCTTCAAACTCAGAAGTCAATATAGGTGTCCTGCAAGGCTCTGTTTTAGACCCTATACTATTTTTTCTACATTAATGAAATCGGTACAATATTTCCTAGGATACAATTGACATTATATGCTGATGATATATCATCGATTATTTCTAAAAAATCTAACAATATCTCACAAAATGAATGCGAATCTATATAAGAGTCTTTGAAGAAGTGGTTTTGGACAAATAAATTATCATTCAATCCAGACAAAACAACTATCGTAAAATTTCAGACAGCCCAACAACACAATGAGGACTTCAAAATTAAACTATCTATTTTCCTGATTGATTCGGCCGTTACTTGATGAAGATCCAGAAGAAGAAATTGTAACCACTGATACTGTGAAATTACTAGGTATTGAACTAGACAAAAATCTTAAGTTCAAAACACATTGCGAATCATTAACATCTAACCTTAACTCATTCTATTACTTGATCTATAATTTGAAGATTATTCTAACTCATGAACAATTAATGAACTTCTACCATGCACAGGTGGAATCTCGTTTGAGATATGGTTTTGATTTCTGAAGCAACTCCATACATTCTAGGAACACATTTATTGCACAAAAGAGATTGGTAAGGTGCTTAGCAGGAAAATCAAGACAACACTCTTGCAGAGATCTTTTAAAAAAACTGAACATTTCAACTCTGACTGGATTATTTGTTTTTGAGATATGTTTATTCCTCTATAGAAATAGAGGAATCCCAAAGAATTACAACACACATAACATCAATACAAGACAAAAGAACCTTTTGTCAGATTGAATATTACCATTTCCTCGCTAAACTGTATTGGGGAAAGGTTATTTAACAAATTACCTGAGTCAGTAAGAAATTCCGCTAGGGAAATAGAATTTAAAAAAGAACTCAAAATATTTTTAATTGGACAAAGATTTTTATACTGTGACCGAATTTTTGAGTAAGTAATTTACTTATTTATAATATACACTCATTAGTTTGTAAGTTTTATAGTTGTGTAGTATCTGTGACTATCGCTATACAATGTATGTTGTCAATTATGGGAAATAAATGATTGATTGATTGATTGAAGGTATATAATTAAGGCCTAAAAGCACTAAACCTAACCTTATGTGCCACCATATCGCCTGGTTCGGGTGACATAGGCAATATGAACAAAATGAATGTGGCGGATGTTACATCCAAAATAGTGGGTGGTTTCGAATTTTTTATGTTCACCAGTGTATCGAGTGGGATGTCAATTGATGAAGGAGAAAATGTGCAATCATATAAATATGAATAGAGTTTAGTGTAAAATATACCAAATAACAAAAAAATATATTTATATTTCAGTCTTTAGAACTAGAGCTATCTATCAGCCGTTCTGAATATCAGTGGTGCAAAAAGAACATATCCAATGCACCACTTATATCTTTTTTCTAAAGATGAAACTTTTCTGTTGAAAGTTTAGAATTGTTTGGATTGATTCTGAAAAATATATGTATAGGTTTTTTTTGAATTGAACAATCGTAAATACACTATCATTTTAGTTTAAATGAAACAGTTGTGGTAACACATAGTAGAGTGTGCATGTTATGTAGTCATCAACGGATAAAATGTGAAAGATTGAAGTGAATGCAAAATTCTAAAAAACTTTAGCCTGACCACGAAAAAAAAAAGAGTACATAAAATATATTAAAAAAAAACAACTTGAATGGTGAATCCCTTCATTTTATTGTGAAAGATAGTGTTTTGGTGTTGGATATTTCTAATGTCGATAAAAATGAAGCAATTGGCACTTATCTTGTGTTTTTTTTATTTGTTGTAATCGGGTCACAGTTTTTTGAAGTTTTTCTTTCATTGTAGTGAAATATTAAAAAAAATCAT
The DNA here is from genome assembly GCA_015342085.1 of Leptinotarsa defecta. NCBI lineage: Eukaryota > Metazoa > Arthropoda > Insecta > Coleoptera > Chrysomelidae > Leptinotarsa > Leptinotarsa defecta. The sequence goes on from WOGO01007750.1 coordinate 4,534, forward strand.
CTGATAGATGATAGAAATTTTGATAATAAAAAATTGAGCAAAAATTATATCCTTATACAACATACCACCAAGTTCCAGTGAATACAATATGATTTCAGCAGACTCGATCATCATCACATCATTGAATCAATGACTGGAAAAACTTTGACCTGATATTTCCAAAAGGGTAAATAGGGAGATGAGAAGAGATAGGATGACCAGTACAATAATCTGATCTCACTCTGTTAGATTTTTCGTGAGAGGAATGTTAAAAGTGTCGTATACAAAACTAAGACAGTTTTATTCAAAATTAGGAAATTGCCAAGACGTCCGAGACGAATATATTGAATATCTAATAATAATTTTAGATAATTTTAGGTAAAATTGAAATTGGTTTATAAATAATCACTTGTTCTCTTTAATTCGTCACTTGATCTTTATTTCCTGATTTTAATAAAGGTTTGACTTCGTCATTTTACCCATTACTTCAGGCTGAAATTAATGAAGTAATATTTATCAGCTTACGAATCAGTGGTGCTAACTCTGAATCAAGTTTTTTACAATTTCATTCATGGATTTTGGATTTAGCAGAGTTGCTGAATTTTTGGCCAAAATATTTATTTTTGCCAATACAAATGGTTTTTCACTAGTTAACAAGGGTTACATCAATCTCAAAATATCTTTACCGAAAATAGATTTGGAAAATTTCTCTTATTCTTACAGATTCCCCAAGAGACAATTCTGGAAAATGCTAAAATACATTTTTTTCAGGACATAGTAGAAATGGAGAAAGCTACAACGTCTAAAGAACCCCTATGCAAGCAGAAAATCCACCGAAAAGTCTTAGATAAAGGACTGCCAGAAGACGTTATGCCAGGAATAAAAAATATCAAGGTTTATTTAAGGTGAGCTTGGTTGAAAGGTGTAAGTTTCTACATGAAATATTTCTAGGAAGAATTGCCACCTGTGCCCTTATCCGGTATGTTGAATAAGCATGGTGGGAAAGTTAGGTTAACTTTTAAATTGGAAAGCGATCAGTTGTGGTTGAGTACCAAGGAAAGAACCGAGAAGTTACCCATGGGCTCCATCAAAAGTGTAGTTTCGGAACCTATAGAGGAATACGAGCAGTATCATATAATGGTAAGACAATTATCTTGAACACAGCTCTATGAAAGCACTGGAGAACCACAGAGTATTTTTTATAGTTGATTATCTATAATTTGACAATTCAAACTTTTGATTATTCATATTTGACAGTTCCAACGGTTGATTACCCGCAATTGACAGTTTGACAAATTCGAAACTGTTCCAGTTTTAACCTTAATTAACACTTTGAATTGTCGATTATAGTTTAAACTGTTGATTGTAGCAAATCTATAGTTTTACCAGTTGATTATTCATTCATAAGTATCTACAGAACAGCGTAACTATCCTAATACCACAAAACAACAAAAATATAATTATTAAAAATAGGAACACAAGATAAAATGAAATACAAATCACAAACAGCAAACATAGAGACATAGTCACAAACTGACTGTCAAATCAGGTTCTCTTTAGATTGAGGAAAATGTTCCATGGTTTGTCAGCATTAGAGTGGATTATTCTTCACGAGGAAATTCAGGCACTGGTAACAAAGCACATACTCTGCTGACTGACCTGAAATATCACTCACCTAATAAAATAATGGGCTTTGTTAAGAAACTGAATATAGTTGATTGAGTTTGATTTGGAGTCTGCCACAATAAAAAGCTCACGGGTTGAATAGACTTACTTCAGACCTATCTACTTATCTGAAGAAATTATCTAGGTCGGTTTGAATTATTTAACGGTCATCTGAAGAAGTTACTTGTCTATAAATATTTTGGGATTAATGTAGAGTGAGACTTTTTAGTGTTGAAATATCATTAATGAATAATGAAAATATAATTGCACCAATATATGATTCTTGAGGAATACCTAAAGTTGCTTAAATATTCTTGGCGAGATCAGTGTAAATCACATAGAAAAATTTCCTCGGGTTCCATGAAATGAAGATACTCTGGCATTCAGCACTTTCATAAAATCCTAATACACTCAGTTTTCACACCATTTCTTACAGGGAATTCAATTGGGGCCCACCGAAGCTTCTCGATATTGGATCTACTGGGTTCCAGCACAGTATATAGATGCCATTAAAGATGCTGTTTTGGGAAAGTGGCACTATTTTTGATTTGGAGGCATTTCCGCTTAGAAAAAAGCTGATCATTATAGAGTTGAAAAAGTTTGCAAAAATGACGGTTATATTAACCATCATTATGCATTCTACTCAAGAGAATAAAATCTATTTTCGTTTGTTATAGTAAATTCTCGTAGATTTTATAATTTTATACATTTATATGTTTTGCTCGATCAGGATAATTCTCAACGGAAATTCAAACTACTTGTTTCTACCGAATTATGTATTCACTTTTGTCAGAAGATTCGTCAATATAATGTAAATGATCGCATAGTAAACTCCTTGATGAGTATCTATTTTACTGAATACATTGTTTATTCCATTGGTGGAGTTTTATTTAATTTCTTTACTGATTCATATTCATATAAAACAATAAATACTCGCCTCAAAATCTAGATATTTCACATATAATAGTCAAAAGTTTGGCCTTTCGAACCGGATTGAAAGTAATTTTTTGAATACTTTCACCTTTTTTACATGCGTTTTTCTTGAAAGAAATATTTCACCACATTGCTGAGAAATTTGGTTTTTCTCTAATTTTCAATAATACCCTACTTTCCCATTTATTTTCCAATCAAATTGTTTACTTTTGAGTCTCTTGAACACATTTTTTTGTCATTAATTTCATAGGTTTCCAGCCAAAAGTGTTTCTCCACTGGTTTGTAATCAGTTTTTAAGTTGTCATCAGATTTATAATGGAAATAATTGAATCATCTTGTAAATTGAAAGGGGTGGATTTTGAAACAGAAAAGTCCGTATTTCAGAGTTATTTTTGTTATTGAAGTCAACTTCGACAGTAATCAAATACTCGTAATTTGATAACTAGTGCAAAAAGTGGAATCGGAAATGGAATTTGAAAAATGAGATGCAGAACAAATAATCTTCAACAAAAACTTTAATTGCTTATAAAAATAGCTCATGTGAATATTTACAACTACACCAGCAAAACATTAATTTTCGCTGAGTTACTTTCTTCTTTACTCACTTCACTTTCAGCATCATCAAAGGCTTCCAGTCGCATCCGTAATGTACTTGCATCTAAACCCTAAGAAGAATGCCAAAAATAAATTAAAATGAAATATATTCCCGAGTGTGATGATAAAACTATACAATCACATGATTGGATATTTGATAGGTAGAATTAGAACCTCTGGCGTCAAATGATTCTTTAATTGGATATTGCTTTGATCAAAAGACGTGTTGAGGTTGTGAGATAATTGGCCAACTTATTAAAAAAATTCTGCCATTGTTGGAGCACTACGCAGGTATCCAAAATTGAAACCAGAAATAGCAAAAAAATTTTGACTCGCATATTCTTAGCCGAATTAAATATTTATTAAATATACGGTGATTATGCTGTAAAAATACCTTCAACAAAATTTCCATTGTTTATAAAAAAACATTAAAAGTACTGAATCGTCTTCCATATGACATTCCAACTAACCATCTGCCTTCATTTCAAAACTTCCCACCACTAGTACTTCGTGTAGCAGGGAGAATTTGCCGTAGGCAAAAAACACGTCAATTGAGATATCGAGGGGAAAGTTTAAAACCAGTGCCAGTGGTATTTTAGGTTTAACACCCTTACCCCTAGCTACCTTCACTTAATAATTTTAAATGGCACCCCCTATCTTGTAACACGTCATTTTAAAGATCTTAAAAATCCTCACTCAACTCCGTTTAGAAAACTGAAATTGGTTGATCCGTTCTCGTAAAATAGGGCAAAAAGAAAATGAATTATAACAAAATGCAAACATTTATGGAACCGCTAACACTGACTCAATGTTCCTTTACTACTTTACTATGTTCCTTTACTACCTAGCAAAAAGTAATTCAAGATGGGGCGGTTTATTTTTGATGCTTCGGGAAAATGATTATCTTTCAATTATATCCTTACCGTGGTAGCAATTATATCATCTTGTATATTCATATTCGAGGCGGAAGTTCCTTCGTGGTGTAATAATACTTCCTCAGGTTTACAGAGCACGCAATTCTTAGTTTTGGACGTCTTCGAAGAAGTATACAAAGCCAATCTTTCTTTGGATAATTGTATCTTTTCCTCGGATAATTTTTTCTCTCTATTCGAAATCGACAGCCATTGGTTCTGCAGCTCTTGCAGTCTCTCATTGTATATATTCTCCACCCTTTTGGCATCTGTAAGAAGTTTTCTGTTCTCTTTCAGTTTTCTGTTCGTTTCTTGTACCAACAAGTCAAGTTCGGTTTCTTTCTCTGTCAGTTCTCTTTCTCTGTCGGCAAGGTTTCTTCTAGCAGTTTCCAGTTCTGATTTTTGGCGAAAGAGAGCCTCCCTCTCTTGGTTCACCTTCTCTGTGAGTTCTTTGGTCACTTGAATGGCAGTTTCTGCTTCTCTTTTCGCTTTTTCGGCTTCGAAGTTAGTGGTCAATTTACTGGAAGTCTCCAGTCTTACTTTTTCGGTACTTATTAAAAGTTTTTCTTCGGTTAGTTGCGTGATCATTTTTTCTTGTTCCGCTAGTAACGATTCCTTTAGTGTCTAAAAATAAAAGTTGAGTACCTATATAATTAAGTCATAAAAGTTTTTTCAAATATACGGTGTGTTCCTTAACGATATGCGAATATTCAAGGGTGTAAAGTACATGAAAAAATAATGTTAAACTGCCCCGTAACGAAAATACAAGGTGTTGAACCATTTGGGATATTTCATTGTTATTTGGTAAGTATGACAGTTGATAAAAGTTTATATTTTTCAATCAAAAAATAATTTTCAACTTTAACAGTGGCTTGGGTACGGGAATTGACTTTGATATTTTTGAGGAAAAAAATGATACACCTATGGACTTTTCTCAAATACATTTCATTTTTGAACTCCACATTCAATTTGAGATGAAAAAGTCCTAAGTGATATCAAAAGACCAATAAATTGGTCTTGGTAGGAGATCATCATGAGAAATGAAACTTTCCATGTTTTATATCACTGTTAGTATAAAACAGAAAGTTTTATTTCTCATTTTCATCAAAAAACTTCATTCTTGAATTGTTAATTTATGAAATGACATTTTCTATCATACACAATGATATTAATATTATCACCTTCAATTGTTCTCGTTCTCTCTCGATTGAATTCCTGTTGAATTCTGCTTCTCTTTCTAGGGCAGTTGCTCTGGCAGATAGAGTAGCAGCAGCCTGTTGAAGAGCCCATCTATCTTCTTGAGCGTTAGCACTTTGTTCAGCAATTTTGATCTCTAGATTCCTCACCAAAGCCATCAGCTGAGCTCTTTCATTTTCGGCCGAATCTCTGCATTTTTGTAAAGTGTTTCTCATTACTGAAATTAAAATATTATATTAAATATGTTCCCAAAAAATGGGTATCCATCAAATTTCTGATCAAATGTGATATGTCTGACTGACTTAAAAAAATATAAGGAACTTTTATATCATAAAACATACTCAATTCAATTGCTACCGTTTTCCTATGTGAATACTATTCAGTTTTGCTAAAATTTGAAATTCCTCCCCCTTGTGACGAAATTAAATGGCGTACATCTGAAGTCAAATAAACGAGTATTATTAGATTTGCATTTCCTCAATTGTCACAAAACGCCGTTCTTTCCGGGAACTATTCAATCTTGGAAACGGGAAAAAGTCTCAAGGGGCCAAATCTGGAAAATACGGTGGCTGGGGCATGAACTACGATGTTGTTTTTGCCCGAAAAATTACGAACAAGCAATGACGATTGAGCAGGTGCATTATCGTCATGGAAAATCCATTAATTGTTTTTCCACAATACCGGACGTTTTCTTCGCAAGCGGTGTATATCTTCAAGGTTATACCCCTTATTGACCGTACGACCATGTGGCAAGGATTCCTGATGAACTACGCAACGGTAATCGGTGAAAATAGTGAGCAAAACCTTGCCATTTGATCGAACTTGGCTTGCTTTTTTTGGTCTTGGCTCTCCTGTGCTCTTCCATTGGGACGATTGGACTTTGCCATAACCATATATCCATGATTCGTTACCTGTTATGATCCTTTTGAGCAAATCTGAATCGCCGTTGACGTCATGCCCAAAATTTCCGAAAAAAATTGCATGGCATGAGTCAACCGATATGCTGACATTCTCAGCAACTTCTCTAATAGTGATTCGACGATTCTCCATAAGTTTTCTTCACTTTCTTAACATTTTCATCAGTTGTAGATGTGTTGGGACGTCCACAATGAGCTTGTACTACTTGTAAACTTTTTTCCGACTCAGAGTACACCGTATGCCACTGCAACAT
>WOGO01007751.1:0-10982 GCA_015342085.1 Leptinotarsa defecta
AAAGCTGTCGCACCCCTACGAACGACAAACCTCAGAAGTCGAAATTTGTGCGAACCAAGGATTAACGAAGTCTCAACTTTTTACGTGTGATTCTTAATAGGGGTTGGACGATAGCAAGTGAAAATCGATCGTTCAGACTAGGGCTCGAACCACCGACCAATATGGCAGTCAATTCGAGTGAGTGAACAAAGCACCCACGTCGAACCGCCTGGCTACCGACCGACCAATTATTTTGCATTATTAATTCGTATTTCCATTCTTATAGTTACAATACTTGATGATTTTAAAGATTATCAACTGGGTTGAAAGTAGTTACTAATATTATTTTTAACTGAGCATGAATGCAGCTTCTTTGCCAGCGACTGAAACCAACTGTATAAGAACGTGAAGATTATGAATGTGAAGATTTATGAATGAACAGAAAAGTAAGGTTAGGTTTTCCAACAGAATTGATATATTTACTTCATTAACATCAACGGTATTGTCGAATATGGCTGTCAAAGTATTCCACTCAATGGTATATGATATAATTTTTATCCAGAGGATCGTGCATATTTGAAATCTCTCAAAAAATAATTGAGATGAGACGGTGGAAATTTAGAAGGAGATGAAGCTGAAAAACCAATGTGTAATGAAAAAAAGAAAAATTAACTTGAATATGAATCCAAATATAAAGAACCCCGATATCTATTTGATTTGAATCAGCACATATTTAAAAATATTTTGTTTCTTTTTTGATACCATGATTCAAAACCATGTTTATTATTTGCATTGGCCCATGTGTTAAGAATCCTGATCATACTATTTCAACTTCAATATGTACCAGATGACAATAATTTGGAGCTCGAATTATATGTAAATTCATAATTCACATAACCTTGTGGAATCCCTCCTCAGACATTTTGAATATGAGGGACATTTTGTAATAAGCTCCCGTTTGTCATCGAGTACATATTCATTATACTATTTCAGGATAATCTCAAAGAAGATTGAGAAAGAACAGAAGAATAATTACTATGTTACTATTGACAGTTTCAATATTGAACTTTGAATTGTGAATACGTCTTCGATATACACATATTAAAATTCTATGTATGCAACGTTTCAGTGTTCCAGCAATTATGATCATCAGATATGAAAAGATGTATTGATGGAGATTTCAATGAAAATGAAGTATTTATTATTAATTTTAAGTGCTTTAACATTAACCTCCTCCATACGAGTACCGAGTAGTTGGCAGCAAGAATACCATAATGACAGAAGTAGAAGCAGAGGAATCAGACCACACAAGAATAATAGCCAAGTTCATAGGAAGTATTCTAATGGAGTTAAGCAGCTCTATGATAGAGCACAAATAACGCCCCTTGGATATATAGATCCACCAATACAAAAACATAACTGGACTCGAAGAAATGCCAATAAACAACTAGTCAAACAGAACTCACCAATGAACGAAACACCTTTTTCAAAGAAACCTATCTCAAGAAAATCGTTCAGGCCTTCTCATCAAGATAAAAGCCACCTTGAGTTCCATATGATTCCGAAAACAGTCTCTCACAGAATTCTCAGTAATTCACGAAGTCAACAATATGATCTCCCTCTTTCTCAAAATACGCCAGAAAAAGTGTCACAGAATATTCAGGCAACTGTGAATTTCCTTCAATTTCCTCAATCTAAAATTTCTTATAAACAGAATATTGAGCCCCAGTTATCTCCCACTTTCACGGATTGGGTCCCTTCTTTTGGTAGTACTGATCAGTTTCCTAAAACATTTGCTGATCAAAGAATTCAAAATGAATTACCCAGTTTTACCACAAGTAATCCACTTTCTCAAAATTTCGATCAATTTTTCAATATACCACCAAACCGTGAATTTGTTAAACATATTCAAAACCATAAATTGGACAATCCATCCTATAATAATTTTGAGGGCGATTCACAAAAACCGAAGTTCAATGAAGACACCAAAGAACCTTTTCAGGTTTATATCAACAGTGTTGCAACCAATGTTCCGCCACAGAAGGTTATCCAAAAGTCTGATGATTCTGGAAATCACGATTTTTTTGAAAATCATCTTTTCAAAAACTATAGAGATGACAGGACTCACGAACCGATAGATTTCGATCCATTTCTTGAACAAGCGGATAATTCTGAAATAAAGAGAGAAGAATCCGAAAAAGCCCCCATAAGTTCTCACGAATATCCTGCAGACATACCAACAAAACCAATTTACCCTGGCCCAGGAAAATGGGCCAAGCCAGGAGTAAAATACAGGCCATTTATCAGCAGACAAAAGTATGATAAGCTGGAGGAACAAGAAGAAACACCAGAAGGTTATGACACATTCCTAGAGGGGAAAGAACTCTTTACTGAACTCAATAATAAATTCGACAAAAATCTGAACAGTTTTCCAGAAAAACACAAACTAGGCCAGTTTTTAAAAAATGAAACTCCAAACGAAAATGAAATGCAGGATGATTCTGAAGTGAAAGAAAATAGTGGAACAGTAACGAAAGATGAAGATCAAGAGGGAGAAGAAAAAGAGTTCGTACCATCAAGAATGTATGCCCAGGTGAGACATACTGAAGGAATTCAACGTTTGCCAGTAGAACAGGCTGAAGAACCGAGATTACGAGAAAGTATAAAAGAGTCAAAAATTCAAACCGTTTATACTGAAGAAGGATATGAAGATAGCGCCTATGACCATGCGGGGCATGAGAAGAGTGCTGAAAACGAAGAAGGATTCGAAGAGCACGAGAAAGAAAAGGAGAAGAAGATCGAGAAGAAAGTCCCCGCTCATAAGTATAATCTTCATCTCAAGCCCAAATATGAATCAACTGCTTACGGAAATGAGAACGATTTGCCGACAGATGAAGAAATCGAACAATATAAAAGAAAAGAATTGGGGATAGAAGATGCAGAAGAAGCTGGTTCTCAATTTGGAATATCTCCAAATTCAATCAATAACTTGAATGGGGAAGAAAAAAGTACAATGCGAACAAATAATGATTTCATGAGTACCAAAGAAGAGAAAACGATGACAACCATGGGAAATAATAATGGTGATACTGAAACTGAAATATCTAGTAGAGTTAAAATTATTCACAAACCTAATAATCATACCAAAGCTCATGAATTTGTTAAGATATACCCAAAGACATTCAAAGTTGTGAGTGGAAAACACAGTAATACAGTGAAACCAAGTGAAGAAATTATTGCTAGAGTGGAAGAACTGCCAAAGAACAAACACAATCCCTCGAATACTGTTGGATTTTATATCGAAGAAATCATAACCACTTCTACTGAAATTCCAGTCACTACTATTCCACCATCAGATTCTATTGAAATATTCACTGAAGAAATACCTATTACCACTCTAGCCACAACTGCTATCCCGACCCCCAAAGGCATTACCCCTCAAGAAGTTATTCCAGAAACATTGGATTCCATTGAAAAAGCATTTTGGAGCATAGCGCCAAGATCTCGAAAAAAGAGATTCGTTAATGATTTTCCAAAAATAGAAGTGGATACTGACTTTATATCAAAAATTAATCACCATTTGGGTGAATCGAAAGAAGAATCACTCAAACAAAAGTATCCATATTATGATAAAAGCGAAGAACATGGTATTAACGAAAATTCTCCTCTGAGATATTCAGAAAACTTGAACAATATCCCCCAGAAAAAAGAAGGAAACATGGCGTTTTACGAACATGCGGAGAAAATGATTGTCTGTCCAGAAATTGATTCAACAGTAGAGCCCATACCTGAAAGAATTGAAAACGCTAACAAGGACAACAGCTATTCGGAAGATGAGGATATAAAGAAAGAAGAAAGAGAAGATGAAAATCAGTCAGAACAAACTACGAAATTACCACAACAACCCAAATCTCCTAGACTCACAGGATTAGGTGACAAAATTCAATGTCTCAGAGCAAAATATTTTGACAGAAATCCATTGGATAGTCCGTTTTTCCAAGAAGAAACTGTTGGAACAATAAAACCAATTTTCAAAATTTTAGAAAAAGCCAATATGAATAATGAAAAAGAATTCCCTGTAAATGAGGGCAGAGAAAATGAAATTTCCATTGATCACGAGGAATCTGAAAAAGCAAAGAATGGCATAGACAGTAATTTCGGAACTTCAACCACTGTGGATACACCCACAACTATGGATGTTGAAAAACTGAAATCCAATGTATATCACGATGTCACTAAAAATATGAAAAAAATGTTTGAAACCGAACACAAGCAAACTTCTTCAGTTCAGACAGTACCAACAATCAGTTTATTGACTACTCCAGAATATACTGTTGATTTGAAGCCAAAACATATATATGACCAGATAAAATTATTGAAATACTTACCCGAAAACCAGAATTTAAGTAGTACTCAAGCTGGATCTAATAATTTTCAAATACCTTCTGAATTTGAGTTAGGAATTACTCAATCTACCATTATTAGTGAAAGGCACCCAAAGTATAATAGAGGCGACGAAGACGATCTGAGTTATGATTCATCTATAGATAGTCCAAGCATATCAGAAAATCTTACTTATGAGTTTCCAGAGGAAGGTTCCATTCTACCAGACGCAGAAGCTTTGAGGAGGCGTCGGAAATTCAGATATCGAAGAAAACGACCTGCTATCAAAAGGATTTTATCGACCACTTCATTTCCCATATTCGACAACCACCTCACTACTAGCACTGTATTACCTAAATATAAAGTTGTCAGTGAGGTTTTCTATAAAGATGATATCAAACCTAACGAACAGCTCAACGTTTTTACAGATATTCTGAATAATATCAGAAACTCCTCTCAGGAGGCTACAGATGAAGTTTTCCAAAACCTCTCGGAACCAATAACTGTGGCACTTGATTCAAAGAATAGAGTAGACCAGTTGAAAATGATCCTGAAGTATAAGGACGATTCGTATTTGAAAGCTTATGGCGATCAAGAGATCGATAACACTGATTATGATTTGACCAGTACAACCACAGCAAGGCCATTTCCTAGCGAAGGCACTGCTTTATTCAACACAGACTTTGTTAGAAATAGGTTGGAACAAACAGTACACCCTAAAGATAAATTTAAGTTATATGCGGCTCTTTTACATGCTCAGAACAAAAAAATGGTCCCAAATATTTCACCTGTAATTTCTTCGCCATCTGTTAACGTTGAATCTCAAGATGATACCACAATGGTTATGGGTTTGATGCCACCCAGAAAGCATCAATATAAAACTATTCTTCACTCCAAACAAGACAATCAAGTTTTCATCAGAAGTCAAGGAGATACAGAGAAGAAAGTCATGAACAATTTCTTAGTTATGGGCATGAAACCGCCCCCAAAACAAAGAATATTTGTATATTCTGATTTTCAAGACAGAAACTCCATCAGGACTAGAAGGGTACCTTCTAGAAGAGGAAAGCGAGATACTAATCGATCGTCATATGCCGAGTTGGCTAGAAATCAAGCAGCGGAAAAAACCGATGAAGTAGAAGATGAAGACGATGATGACTATGTTCCGCATAGACCGAAAAACTACTACTATGACGAAAAAACCGGAAAAATAGTTTACAACAAAGACAATAAGTCAGAGGAGAAAAGTGATGAGGAAGTAGAGTATATAGAAATAGTTGAAGAACCACCTGAAACAACTCCAAAACCGGAACCTAAGCAAAATCCAATATTTGCTACAGCCACCCCTCCACCAGAAGGTCAAAGTTATATCGACTTTGTAAATAAGCTGAAAAGTGCACCAGACTACACGCTAATTCCAGATCCCACAACTACTGAAAGAGGAGCAGAAGTGAGTACAGAAAAAGTATTCACAACGAAAAAACCTGAACTAACTGAGCCTCCAGAGTTTTTCAATATTCTTGGGAAAGTTAGACAAAGTGGTGACTATAAATTCATCGCAGATGAGAAAAATAAAGATAAAGTTGTGAGTACATCAGAGTCTCCCGAAGAAATGATTGAAGAAGATGTCGAAGAAGAATCGATACCAACAAATGTTAAAAATTCGCCAGGAGGTGTTCAGCATGATCTGATACCAGGCTTGCAAATATTTGACATTTCCGATTATATACCGAAACTGAAAAGTTACCTACCTAGAACTTCAGTTGATACTTCCAAATACAAAACGATAAGCAGACCCACGGTACCATCAACGTCGAAAATGGAATCAATTTCTGAGGAGAAAAAAGTTTCGCAAATAAAAGATACTCCTGTTTCTGAAGTGAAATCCAGTTCTGAGCAAATTGAAAATTCTCAAGCGAGTAACACAAATAATAGTCCAGTATTTATAGATAGCACACATGTGGAAGACGTAATTGATTCTGGGAAGAAGGAGGTTACAACTGTGAGTCCATCAACAGTTACCGCAACATCAAACAGGCAGCAACATCCAATCAAACACACCCGTAGGAGAAGACCAACCACTTCAAAGAGTGTTGTTAACACCAGAAGATCAATCCCTACTACGTCTTTGTCACCAGCAACACCAGAGCCTGACACAGACCACTATCCAAAGTCGAGGAGGAATTATCGAAGAAGGCCCACACGAATAAAAGTAACATCTACAACGGAATCACTCATAGATGATGATACAGATGAAACAACCAAAATCCTGCGCAGAAGATCCAACTTGCAGGAACTTAAACAGAAGGAGAGTGTCATACTGTCTTCAACTGTTCGAGCTGTCACCAATCAACTGAGTATAGATCCAAAGAAGTATGTGGAAATCTTCAAAAAATATAATCAAAACAAAAGACATGGGGGTAATTATCGAAAGAGCGACAAAGATGAAGTGACTCCAAACCAAAGTGTAGTAGACGCCGACCCGATTTCTGATAGAAAAAGTAAAGACGTTGAAATCATCAGTGAATATGATAAAGATAAAAGACACGGGGGAAACTACAAAAAAGAGGATACAAGTTCCATTGAGACAAATATAGGAGAGAGTATAGAAGATAATTCCAAGGAAGAAGCTTTGATTGTTAATTTACTTCCAGAAGATTCACTCCCAGAAGATTCACTCACTGACAAAACAACTATGAAAAGTGCCAGTTCAAACACTGGTAGACAATCCCGAAAACCAAAGAGAATCCTCATAAAACAAGTGAAAAAATATGAGGTGAACAAACCAGTTCAAAGGCTGACCGATGTAGTAACTAAACCTGAAACTTTCTACACTGACCCCACGCTACCAATGTCAGTTAACATGCTTGCGAAGGTTGATGCTTTGTCAAGCGAGGAAGTGCGGAAATTTGAAGGAATGGAATCATCAAGTGAAGAAACAGGCATTGATGCCGAAGATAAAACTGAGTCTGCTAATTCAAATACCACGAAGAAGCCTGTTTTCATTGTAGATCCTAGTAAAAGATTGTATTTTTATGCTCCAATTTAGTGACATGTGAATAATGAAGTAGATTATCAAAATTGTATAATAAAATTATATTAAGGATTGTTGTGTTATTTTCTGTCAATAAAATCAAAATCATCACAAGATTCTTTTCGATTAAAAGTTATCTGAAAAGCAAATTGGAATTCATAAAGATGATACAATCAAAGATTCAGATAAGTATTACAAAAAATACTGAAAACATAAACTTACAATATGTTAACTCTGAGCAATTATATATTTTCAGAGTAATTGAAATAAAATGTACAATTTAAAAACATGAGTTACATAGACCTCTTTTAAATTGATTACTTCTTTCCTTTCTTTGGAAGATTTCCACATGTTTTATTTGAAGAAGGGAAGGAACATGACTCCACGGCATGAGTCATGAGAACATAATCCGAGCCGGAATGAAACTAGTAATATCAAACGTTTCGTCTGCTACTACGGCAGATGTCATCAGTGGTATATGCGTTATACCTCGAAGTCTCAACAATTATTGAAGTCAGTCCTCGCAATCGACACATATACCACTGGTGATGTCTGCTGGAGCAGCAAACGAAACGTTTAGTACTACAACTGGTCATTCTTCTGCGGCATACCAGCTCAAATTCTGATCTCTCTAATTATGAACTCTTCATTCATTTTTCAGGAAATGACATGATTTTAAAAATCAAAATTATCACAGTTTTTTTCGACTTGAAGCCATCTAAATAGTATATAAACATTTACAAGATCAGTTTTTATGTTACATACAGATGAGGACATACTGATAACAAGAAAAAGTACATTTTTCGTGTAACTTTTACTCTGAGTAGATGTGGATGTATTTGTTGAATTTACGAGAGGTTTTTACCGTAATCTGTATCACAGATAAAGATTACGGTAAAAACAAATAATATTAATAAAATAGAAATGATTCATTCAGAGAACATTAGCTCTGAACATATTTAGATGTTTTTGTCCAAATTTCGATGGCATTACAATTACTTGAAAAAATCTTCTATTTTGGGGAGTACCTATAAGAGTTTGTAGAATATTTGATTCTGATATACTGGGGACTAACTACGGTACGAAACTTTGATGCGTTGCTTCGATTCTCAGGTAGAGGCGTTGAAGTTTAAAAAAATTATATTCATGAAATATCATGAATATCTTCAAACCGATTTGATTAAAATTAAGAATAGTTATTTCAAGTAATGATGCCATTAATTAGTTCTAACTTGGTTAAAATCCAGTAGCATCTTGGTGTATAGTGCAGTCAATAATATTGAGAAAAAAATTACGCCAATACCTTTTCAAAATCTAGCAACTAAAAATTCACCTGTTCGGTCTTCAGTGTGTTTCCTTCATATCTAGATTCGTTTTCGAGAAAAATGAGCCACTTCAAAGCATATCATGGACACTGAAAAATATCTTACCCATTCGCCTCAAATTTGTTACTCACTTTTTACCCCCTTTGTGTACGAACATCTTCAAAATTCGAAACATAAAATAGATAAAGATAATTTAAAAATCCTTCACACATGCAAAAAAGGGAAAATGATGAATCTGTTGGAATGTTTGGAAATAAACAGGTCAAAGAAAAATCCCAGTTCTATTATCCTCAACGAACAACTTGATCTCAATAATAGTCCTATCCTGAACCTATAATTCAGTTCCCATAACCTACATTATATCAAAATCTTTGTTTTGTTATATTCATGAATAGATATTATAGATAGATAGGTATACAAAATGTAGGTACCAAATTATTTATGATAGGATAGGCAACTTAGCAACTTATTTCATGTTGAAGTATTGATAATAAGAAAGTAGGCAACAACCATAGCACTGTTCTTTTTAGATGACATCCTTTAAAAACTATAAATAATTTCCGTGGCAACGTTAATTTGAAACGCCTTGTCGACTTGTTTTGTATGTTGAAACATTAGTTGTCAGTATTTTAATTTAAGTTTAAAGTTCATCAGCTCTAAGTCTGACAAATGGTTAGGTTAACGGAAATGCATAAAATAACAGTCTTACAAATGATTGATTACGGAGATAAAACCCGAACACAACAGGAAGTAGCTCGCCTATTTCAAGAGAAATTTCCTAATATACCGCTCATATCTCAAGGAACAATAAGTACAATAGAGAAGCAGTTTCGTGAGTTTGGTTATGTGGGGCAGATGAAAAAAACAGCTGCCACTGCAATGAGTGATGAACTCAAATCAGATGTGATGCTTAAGTTTGAGGAAAACCCACGTACATCGAGTAGACATGCATCCGCTATATTCAATGTTAGCTAAACATCGATAGTAAACATATCATAAGAAAATAAAATGCATCCCTATAAAATGATACCTATTCAGGAATTCATGGAAGACGATTTTGATAGAAGGACTTATTTTTATGAGCAAATGATGGATATGTTGGACAACAATATCATCCAATCGGAAGACGTTATGTTTTCTGATGAGTGTACTTTGTCTCTTAACGGTCATGCTAATCGACAAAATTGTTGCTACAGGTTAACGGAAAATCCTCAATGGATAAGAGAAGAATACACGTAATACCCTCAAAAGGTTGATGTTTGGGCGGGGATTGTAGGAAACAGTATCATTGGTCCCTTTTTCATAGAGGGCAACTTAAATGGCGATAATAATTTGGCACTACTTCAATATGATGTCCAAGTTTAGCAATTTATATTCTGATCCTAGAAACCTTCAAGTTCCAGTGAATACGATATGGTTTCAGCAGAATAAAGTACCACCACATTACCAAGTTAATGTCCGATACAACATTTCCCAATCGGTGGATAGGGAGGCGAGGGTCGATTGAACGGCCAGCGAGTTCACCTGATCTTTCATCATTAGATTTCTTTTTATGGGGACATGTGAAGAGCAGTGTAAACAAAACTGAACATTTCAAATTACTCAAAAGAACGAATAACGCTTGCGATTAGGTCCATCACGCCTGATATGTTGAATAATGTCAGAAGACAGTTTTATTTGAGAGTAGGATGTTGCTAAGACGTTCGCGGTGATAATTTTGAACATCTACTTCATCAACATCCATAACTTTTTTTCGTATTCTACATTTCATTACATTTTGCGTTACATTTAAGTTTTTGAGTGTATTTTATCGAATTTCGGTAACCGCATGATTTGAATTTATTTTATCCTGATTTTTGCAATAAACTCAAAAGCGATAACATATTTGAATAGAGAATGAAGAGACCTTTCAAACGTTATATCAGAAACCTATACTTCCCATTTGAAAATTTGGGGGTTGTACCCGTCATTTGAAGAGGGTAGAAAGTAGAGATGGCATATTTACGTTGAAGAATGCCAAATTATAATTTACATAAGACGTGTTTCGGGATTTTTCCAAATATAAACAGTAACCAAAATAGTGAATTTATTCCACTTGGCTTTACACACTGTATAGTACATCCATAGTACGTCATTCACTACGACAAAGCTACTGTGTTAGCGAAACATGTTGTGATATTTTTTTAAAATAAGTATTGTTGAGATCAAAGCGTGATGTGTAGTTTATGAAAAATTAACATATGAACTGTATGAAGCTCTGC
>WOGO01007752.1:0-10981 GCA_015342085.1 Leptinotarsa defecta
AGTATCTTCTGTATAATTCAGTGTTCATATAGAAGTATTTGTTTCGAAAGAATTTTTTTCTTTCGTGTAATTCAATGTTTATATGAAAGTAGCTGTTCCAGGAGGACTTTCTTGTAGTTTGTGTCTGAAAGTTACTTCTTTGTATGATCTTAACATTCATGTATAGAGTTACTTATTTTCAAATTGATTACTTCCTTCGTTTCTTTGGAAGATTCCCTCAACCTTTTTTTTTGTATCAAGATGGAGTAGTAGAAAGCCAAAAACTTTCTTTCCCTATTAATGTGTTTCTCATTTCTGTGCAAATTACACGTGTTCTCATATAAGTAGGTAGATCCGAGTTTTGCCGTGGTCTTCTTTGCTTATAATCTCAAAATGTTTCAACAGTTGCCAAAGTTGAAGTTGAAATGTTTCTGTTCTGTTCTGTTTTTCCGTTATCCAACTAACGCCCTCTTACGAACGACAACTCTCAAAAGTCGAAACTTGTGCGAGCTAAGGACTGACGGGGTCTTACCTTTTAACGTGTGATTCCTAACACGGGTTGGACGATAGGAAGTGAAAATTGATTTTTGAACCAACGGTTCTCACAGCGGTTGATTGAGTGAGTGAAACTAACCACCTACGTCAACCCACCAGGCTATCGTCCTACCAGAGTATAACCAAAAGAGATCACGGCAAAACACGGAAATCAACCAAAACAAAAATGCGTTATGTTTTGCGTACCACATAGATACTCATAGACTAAACTTTTTCTAAGAAAGTTATCGCAATGAAAATCAAAATACACACTCTGAATTTCTCTTTCAATTCAACAATAGTTCTCTGGGGTAAAAAAAATAAATTTGTTTCCTATGTATGCTTTGTCCTACAACAAAGTAGTCCATATCAAGTATGACGTAATACTTTTCTCTACATTATTGAATGTGAAATAATTACCACCGGGGAGCCATTGAAAAGTTTTTTGACTTGATATTTATCACAATGAAATCGTTAATACAATATTAAAATCCCCTAACTTGAGCAAATACTCACTTTACCCCATCTATTCTAGCGCGCTGGTGAGGAAATTGGAGAATGTATCGAGAAAATCGAACTTGGATCCGAAACATTCTGCTCTCTGCTGAGAAAGAATGGGGAGAGATGCTCTAAAGCAGGTGTCGAAGCAATCGCTAGCTGTTTGCCAGAAGAATCCAAAGAGCTTCCGGCCATGCTGTCAAAAATTATCTGGGTGGTTATAGACCAGGCATGCAATTCCACCGTGGAAGAAATATTGGGTGAGTTGAGAGTTTCATATACTAGTAAAAAATTACTGATTCATTAGACTTAGAATATTAAGCCTGAACGTAGAAAAAAGAAAGCTTGAAAGTCTCCGAAAAGGTGTTTTTTGCATATAAGTACTACGACAAACCGTAAACCAATTGAGAATGAGCTTCATTTTATACTTGAAATTTTTTGAAATTATTAGAAACCAATTATGTGAATACTACTACCAAACTATGTTTGAATACTAATAAAAATATGTAGAATGAATTCGATAATTTCAGTTTCAGTTTATAACGAAATTTTTAGTCTGTTTTGAGGCAACTAATTCCTAAACTACTTATTTCACGGAAAGAAAATAAAAAATGGGATTTTCAAAATTTTTTAATTATATTTCGAGAACTATAGCAATTACCAGAAAACTCTAATGAAGTGTTCTGTTCAACTTCTCAACAGAAACAAAAAATGTTTCAACAATACGATACATATCGCAAAAATTATTTATTTAAAAAAAAAATCGAATAATTCGACTAATATTACAAAATATATCTTTGCATTTTATGGCTTTCATAGTTCATGTAGAATTTTCTTTTCCCACCAATATACGGAATTCTATCACGGACTTCCAAATTTTGACAATTGATAACGGCCATCTTGTTGAAGCTACATCTCTAAAATTAGTTGTCATTTAATCAGTCTGTCTTGCCAGATCACCATGGACAGATATATCATTCACCAACACTTGCAAATAATCAAATTTTTTTGTCAAAATGGGTGTTCTGTTCGGGCAACGTAGCGCGCGCATCGCCCAATTTACGGTCGCCATAATCGTCCTAACGAGAGGACTATCCTCAATGTGGTGAATACATTTACCTCCACTGATTCAGAAAACGATCGACCAACGCCGAAAACATTACCCCTGTCTATGACAGTATGCCGGAGAATCCGAAGCAGTCGATTTTTCGTCGTTTACAAAAACTTGGCCTTTCGCAGACCACAACTAGGCAAATTATGCGTCGTGACTTGGTCCTGAACCCGTACAAAATTAAACCGAGTCAGGAACTGAAGGTGAACGACTATAGACAATGACGTGGTGTTCGCTGAATGGGCTCTGAGACAGTGGCAACTGAGTCTAATTTTCATCGAAATTCATCTACCAATTTATACGAGATCGAAGAGTGTCCCGAGAAAGTCACTGTTTGGTGTAGATTTTGGGCTGGGGACGTCATCAATCCATATTTCTTTGAGAACGACGTCGGCCAGGCACTGATCGCCGAGCACTTTATGTCGATGATTACTAACTTCTATTGGCCTGAATTGAATGATCTGGACACCAACGACATGTGGTTTCAACAGGACGGCGCTACGTGCCACACTCTCATGCCACATTGGAGATTCTACACGAGTGATTCGAGGACAAGGTGATGAACTGGCCATCGAGATCGTGCGATTTGATCCGTTAGAATTTTTCTTGTGGGTTTTTTGAAGTCGCAGGTGTATACGAATAAGCTACTAACCACAGCGGTCCTAAAAGCCAACATAACCCATACCATCGGTCAAATTCACCCTTATTGGAGTCATGGAAAAATGGACGTTTCGGATGCACTCACTCAGAGAAGCCAAAGCGGACATTTGAAAGATGTCATAACCCACACATAATGGCATCAATAGGTCTTTCGAATGAATAAAAAAATTCGTTGATATCTCATACACACACTTTGTATTATTTGAATTCAAAGATAGGAAGATAGTTAGCGCCCAATGAAAACCCTTATGGTTAGAATAAAATTGTAAAGGAGTTTTTTTGTAGATTGTTTTGGGAGCCAATATAAATGATTTTTAATTTTTCCAGCAATTTCTATGTTATTAGGAAAATTTCGGAACAAGTTTTTTTCGATTTCTCCCGTACTAGTGAATTTATTCAAAAGTGTATTCAAATTTTTTCGTATCTTAAGCCATTTGGAAGATAATCGTTCTGAAAATACAAGGGTTGTCAAAATAGATCCAGGAAAACGCCTTTCTAATTATTCGATTTCAATCAAACTTGGACAGTCTGGAGTTTCTCACATGAGATTCAACGGATGGTGAAAATTTCGACTCAATATATTGTTTTCTTCGAGTATTATCTTATGTCAAACTTCTGCACACGATCAATAGAGAAATAATTCGAAAATTTGAAAATAATGATAATAATAAAATAATAATAATAATAGCCTTCATTCCTCACATGAATTGTACACTTTATATTTGTGATCATGAGCTAATAAACAGAAGAAAAGGACGGACTTCATTTCATTTGGAGTCACAACCTCACGGAAATGTTCTTCCACCCAACCCCATAAATGCTACCCTAACGTTATCAACCTTTTCGAGGTATCAGCATCATTACACTTCCTTCCAAGGATGAATGTTTCAAGTTTATATAAATCAAAACGAAATATTATTTCTTCAGCAGCGGAAATTATTCTCTTTCACGTTTTTATATCAGCTCTCCAATGATTCAAGTTGAATAAAGAAATTATTTTGGAAAGAAAAGGTTCTTCTCTCTCTTTTCGTTCTTCCAATAGTAAAGAACCTCGGCCTTCTAATAGACCGTAGGCTCATTTGGAACCCGCACATCATGTGCGTCAAATCAAAGATCGAGGGTCGGATATCTAGTCTGTACCCTCTGATCAACAGAAAATCTAAAATGAGTTTAAATAATAAAATTACCATCTACAATACGATGTTCAAGCCTGTCATCATGTATGCTTCAGCCGTCTTGGGACAAGCGGCTACGTATAATCTCTCCCCTCTGGAGAGATTACAAAACTAGTTAATGAGGATAATTGTGAATGCTCCTTGGTTCGAGCGGAATGAAGCCATCCGCAGAGATTTGCAGCTGCCTTCCATTCGACAGTCCATTCGGTCGAGGAATCGGCTAGTTTTTGATGGTGCGGAAACTCACGAAAATCCGTTAGTTAGGGAAGCTACAGATTATGCTGTAGACAACCCCTCCCGTAGACGAAGGCCCCGACACTCTGTCGAATGAGGCCCTTATGTTCCCCGTTAAAGGATGAATAGATTTATCATCCATCCCACCCCAGCCAGGTAGGGGTAACATATGAAGGGACGGTACTGATGTCTGAGGACTTCATGCCGCCAACATCCCCTCAGTCATGAACCCATTTGTCCTTCTTCGACAAAAATCATCTAGAGCTGGGCTCCAACCTGGATAAATCGAAGACGATTGGTCAGTTCTTTCAATGCGATAGTCTTTATTACTGACAGATCATCAAGAAGACGACCTCTCAAAGCTTATATGAGGTTGGAAAGGTAACCATTTGATACCTCGATTGTTGTTCGAAAACTAAGTTGAAGCTTTCACAAGTAGTCAAAACATTTCTATCATTCATTTTTGTGTGATTATAATTACGATATTAGTGTATTGTAGACATATATTTCTCTCCAATTGACTCAAACATTCCAATGGAGGTGTTCGAATTCTCGAAGATAATTGAATTTATTCAATTTCAGAATTGTTCAACCCTTGTGTACTCAACGAAGAAGCAAGTAAGTCACCAGAATGTACAGAAGTCAAGGACGCTTTAGCCAGCCACAAGGATCAACTTCCTTCAAAGAGTTTCGTTTGTTCGTAAGTATCGTAATTCAAATCTACCAATATATATCACCTCCACCTCAATGGTATCAGTTTTTTCTTTTTTTCAATTCATCATGCATAACGAATTTGGCACACTTGAGGCATAACTCAATAATTTTATTCTGGAAACACCTACATTTGATCCACCTACATTTTCCAATATATGATTGTTTTTTATAGAATGATACCTAAAGTAAGAAGCTGTTCTAAAAAGTTCGAAAGCGGTTGTACAAATCCAATCACTAAGAATGCCAACCTTCATTTCCATGATGCTGTTGAAGAAGCGATCAAAGAAGATTGTGATGCATTAAACAGAACCTAATTTCGAAAAGAAAATGTCTATTGAAAAGCAATAAAATTATGTAGAAGAAAACATTGTATTATTAATTTGGCCGATTATCTTATTGCGGTGTGGAAGGATGTTAATGAAAGGGGGGGATACATATAAAAGGAAAAAATCATATATCAAAAACTACTGTTGACATGCAATTATTTCTAAAAATATTTAGAAAAACGAAATATATGGTAATATAACAAGAAAACTCAATGAATAGTAATCAATATAACTCTGAATATTCATTCTGCAGTCAGTAAAAAAATTTCCATGATGTTGAAAATTATGGATACATTGATTCGAACTCAATTAAAAAAAAATCTGGCTGGAGAAATTACATTTGTTGTGGTGTTATTGAGTGTCTATGATTGAATTCAAAAGTGCGGTGTAGCCAAGTGCAGAGATGGGCAACATTTGGTTGCCAAAAAACGGGGAAAATAGCACAAACGAACGGAGTCAACAACATGAGCCTACCGCACATACGTGATTTCAATTAGCAGACCTAGAATTTCTAGGATATCCTAACATCACCACGGAGGCAGCTACAGCCACCTGCTTGACTTCCGGGTCCAAGATATAAATATGAAAAAAGGGGGGTGTTATTGCGTGTCCATGATTAAATTCAAAAGGGAAAGATCAGGTGGAACAGCACTCAAGAAACATTGATGGCAAACCGCTAACACGTGTTTATGGCTATTGGCCTTAAAAACGCGGTGTAGCCAAGTGCAAAGATGAGCAACACTTGGTTTCCGAAAACGGGAAGACAGAACAAACGAACGGAGTCAACAACAGGAGCCAACGACACATTTCTGATTCTAGTTAGGAGACCTAGAATCCAGGATATAAATATGAAAAGGGGGTGTTATTGAGTGTCTATGATTAAATTCAAAAGGGTAAGATTAGTTGGAATAGCACTCAAGAAAAATTGATGGCAAACCGCGGACACGTGTTTCTGACTATTGGCATTAAATGCGCGGTGTAGCCAAGTGCAAACGAACGGAGTCAACAACAGGAGCCTACCGCAGCGCTTTCTTGACCTGTCATAGGTCTCAGGAGTAAGAAATTTTTACTCAGGCATGTCCTTTGAGGACAGTTGATTGATTCAGTCGATTTCCTTTGATGAGACCTATGATAGGTTGAAACAACGCTGTCTGTTTAAATTGGAATGTGTGAAATTTCCGAAGGAAACAATTAAGTTGAAATTAACTCTTCACAAAAATGTGCATATCATGCATATAAGTTACTTTCAGATACGAACTGAAGGAAAAAAAGCCTTCTGAAACAATTAGTTTCACATGAATATTGAAATACATGAAAGAAAAAGTACTTTCGGCACAACTATTTTCATATGAATCATACGAAAATCACTTTTCCCCCATACAGTTTGAACTCCAAGCAATAGTTATGGAACACTTTCATCCTCAAGGACGGACTTTGTAAGTTCGCTTATTACCTCATTAAGCATACATAAAATTGTAGACAAGCAGTTGTTTCTGTGCTATTGCTTAGGCAGTTTTGGCAACGCTTCGAATATTGGCAGTCTTAATTGAATAAATTTCCATGAACATACAGTTTTCAACGAGGAAAAGAATAAAAAATAAATTGAATATCCAAATGGCAAATCAAGAAAAAATATTTTTAATATAGAATAAAAACAAATTATACCGGATTATTTCTCAACCATGATAACAAGAATATTTTTAGAAAAATGCATAATTTGAAGAATATAATTACGAAATACTTGGATTGGAAGATATCAAAACTTAAAATTGTTTATGTTAACGATTAGGATCATTCTGATACAAAATTGATTCAGCATCATATATCTAATATACATTGACCTCTTGCCATCCACGAATTCAAAACAATTCTCAACCTGGAGATATATAAAGCCTTGCAGAAGATGTTCTGTACAATACGTGTTTCGCTTTCTTTTGCTACAGAACTGAATAGGCAGAAAAAAAATGAAGACATTTGTATTGTTAGCAGTTTTTCTGTTTGCCACATGTAAGTGCCACAATTTTCTTAATAATGGATTGGTTCAATCTCTATTAATCATTAGCTATCGTTTCTCATTTTCTGTTATTTCAATGAAATTAACCAAAAGTTTCTATAATTTTTCATGTAAATTAATTACTCTATCAGTATTCGTAGTGATTCTAAAGAAAAGTGGGTTCCATTATTGACAATATAAAGACAAAATGGAATTTGTTCGCTACTCAATCAAGTTGCCGCATGGCCTCTGATAATATCTGCCGCAGTAGCAGACGAAACGTTAGATGAAAACACCTGCAGACCACGGCTAACCTAGAAACATCTGACAATTCCTAAGACACCGGCCGTGACAGCCTACACACCTTGATCTGTTATTAATGTTATAACTTCTTCTTCACTTCTTTACTTATAACTTTTTCACTTACGTCTGTTCTTCAACAGAATTTGATGAAATTCTGGAGAGTAACAAAACAATTCTGCTGAATCCAGTGGACTACTCAGGATTTTGATGGGAGTTCTGGAACTGAATCGGTGGGATAATTGAATATCATATTTTCAAAATATTATTTCCTTATGTTTTTTCAACGAAGAACTCATTTCAAAGTAATTTTGGTCTAAACTATTTCAAAATTAGGTGTATTCAGTTTGCGGTCGGATGTTCCTCAAACAAAATTGCAAATATATTTTTTTAATTTTTGACTTCGAAAAATTATAAAAGTTGACCCTAATGTCCACTCAATGAGATTAAAGTCATTCCAATCGATTGAAAAATATAATTTTTATTAGGGTGCTTCCGTTTTAAATGGGCCATACTATATGAAAATACACGAAGATGGTAGTATTGTTGATATTGAAGCGTCAGTAATATTTATAAAATACAGAATATCTGGTAGAATCTAATTCCAAAAATATTCAAGGACGGAAAACGCTGTTAAATAAATTAAATAGTCATGTACTCGATCTCGGATTTCACTATATAGGGTGTCTATAAGTCATGTTTCAAAGTGAAGGGGGTGAAAAAGAAAGTCATTTTTGAATAAAAATCATTTCGAGAAATACTCATTTGTGTGGTTTTTTACTAAAAAATATGTTTTTTAAATATTCTGTAAAACGAAGAACAATTCCGAAGAGTTTTCTGAAAGAAAGTATCAGAATTGTTGTTTTTTTTGAGTATATTTCTCGGAGATCGAAAAGTGTGATATGGTATAAGACACAAAAGTCAAGTTCATTGAAGAAGCATATATGTTTATATTCTTGTGGATTCGCTTCAGTTGAAGGTACTGTAGTTTTCACAAACATTGTAGCTTTTAGCAAGTCAATTTGAATAGATTCATCTGGAAAAACCGGTGAACTATTTTCAATGGCATCTTCAAGAAAACAAGTTTCATACAACACCAATTCTTCATAGGTACACCGAAGACACCAATTTCTATCTCTTTTCTTCATTTTTTGTACAGTAGAAAAACCGTGGCATATTTATTCTCAGAGTTGTGATTTGATTTACTCAGTAACGCAAGGACAGCGAAGTATTTTTGTTCATTAAACTTGAAATGTTCTTTTGAAATCACAATGAAGTTCGAATGATTCACCGCCCTACACTTCCAATTACCTCCGTTTTTGGAGAACTCCACCAATAAAATATTTGGTTGAACAGTACTTTTGAATATATTTGAAACGCATACATTATCAATAAACAAAATGCGAAACTAACAGGGAAACTAACTATTTTCTCATTCAATCTGACATTGAAAACAAAAGATCCGTGACAATGTTCTCGTTTCTCTTTCACCACGGCTAACTATTGAAGTTGGATGAAGTTACGTCAATCTCGTCATAACAAGAGTATTATTGGCTAATACTTTGTCGATTGTTCCACGGTTATTCGGAAAACTGAAATCAGTGGCGATTTGTAAATAAAAAAAGCATGTTTCTGGTGACTAATTTTATTATAATAACTAATACAATACAGGCCGTTTCTTTTATCATGTGGTAACATTGCTGTATTCTAAGCAGTAACTCGGGAACAATACAATAGTCGAAGAAAATTTACGGGGACTCTCGCCCTTCTCGAGTTATACGGGGAAAACCAAAAATGGTGTTTTTCGCTCTTTTCTAATGGAATTGTTATTTCGGAGAATATCAAAAAATGGAAGAAGAAAATGTGATTTCATTCGAAGTGAACTATTACGATGTAATAATAAACATTCGATAAAACGTTTTGTGTCAACATGACCACCATCAACTTTTTTTAAATTACGGACCTGTCTTTTTTATTAGATATTGATAAAGCGATGAATTCACTACACTAAGGGTGTATCACATTTGATATTTATATAGCGTTTCATTTGAAATAACCACCATCATCAGTGACAACAATTAAAGAGAAAAACAATTTATTTTATCATGAAGTTTTGGGAAAAACGAAACCAATACGGAAAATCAAAGCTACATGGCATCTACATTGAATGCTCGAGTTGACGACCTCTTCGTTGAATGCACATAAATTGTCGTTCCAGACAATTCTTGTGGCAATTTTCTAGCATAATAGGTGTAATACTAATACATGCATCTCTCTTTTTTTGTTTGAGATGGTCGATATCTGTACTTGGTGTTGAAGAAACTTTATTCTTTATGTATCCTCAGACAATATAATCTAAAAGAGTAAAATTTGGGGATCGAGCTAGCCAGTTAATTGGTCCATTGTTTCCAATTCATTTTCTTGGGAATATTGCATCTAATTGTTCCCTTACTATTGCTGCGTTATGGGGAGGAGCGCCCTCCTGTTGAAAATATTGTATTTCATGGCGGATATTCAGTGGCAATTCATCTGAGTAACCATCGAATTCATTGAATAGAAGATGAAGATACATTTGACTATTCAAAAGATCATCGTAAAAGAAATGGCTAGGGATGTTTGTTCACACAATTCCCAACCAAACATTTATTACGAACCTTTCTTGGAAATTGGTTTCCTTATGTAAATGTTCATTTGTATTATTCCACCTATAATGGATATATTCTGTTAAACCAACCATTGTTGGTGAATTTTGTTTCGTTCGTCCATATTATTTTTTTTTACAAATAATTCCAACTCCTGTAGCATTTATATTTGTCCTTTTCCAAAATAGTTCTGGTGGATTTTACAGAAATCCCCACTTTGTGGGCAATCTTGATTAGCATAATTTTTTAACTGGCCAATCGTTAATAAAAAAAATGTTTTCACTGTGTAAATTTTTATGTGGTAATATTTGCTTATCCGTAACATTTATTTGAATCCTTACACTTCCAGTAACCACACATTTTCTTGTTTTCTTTTTGTCAAATGCAACATAGTCCCTCAAATTTCTTTCTAATCGTCTAAATATTTGGATGTTCGGAATACGACGATTCGGTTATAGCTCAACATATATGTTGAATTTCTTATATGATACGCCCCTGTCATGTTTTATGACAACTGTCATGATGACAGAAGGAGAGAGATTGTCAAACATTCATTAAATACATGCAACAGCATTTTCAATTACTAGAACCAGTACAGATTCGAGTGGTAGCGATAGGAGTACAGAAATAAAGATACAAATACAGTCCACTTCAACAGAAAGGCACTCCAGCACCACAAGATTATACAATATACAGTGTCACACATAAAGTCCGCATCAAATGGATTTTTTTTTGTTCATCTTTTCAAGCAACTTTTGATATCTCCATTAGGTTGTGCTTTGAAAATGATGCCAAATGACATGCATATGACCGAT
>WOGO01007753.1:0-10981 GCA_015342085.1 Leptinotarsa defecta
ACATATAACTAGTTTTAACTGCACCAATATCGAATTCCAACACTCAAATCGCGATCAGTTCCTGAACTGAATACGACGGCGATAACAATCCCCGCATATTCGTCACCATAACAATACTTCAAATTCAATTTTATGACTTTTCAGGCAATCATAAAACACGGTTACTAAAATGTATCCAATACGAACCGTCAAGTCTACAGTCCACGTGGACTAGTTGGCAGCGGCTTCATTTCTAGGTATTGGTTCTTTGGCATTTGAGAGTGCCGCCACTTTCAATATTGCACAATATCGTTTACTTCGACCATACTTGTTTGATTATATTGACATATATTATTTATATAAATTTAACAACTTTTTTGACACGGCCATCCTCACCAACAGTATGTTTTAACCTCTAATTAAATAACTTTTTGTAGCCTGTCCTTGAAGATGATTATACATTTCATCGAAATATAGGAATAAATTGTGTTTTAAGAGTACATTTCCGTTCTGCTCATCACCCAAAAATACTTTCCAAGTTTGGTCCTGAGAGTATAACTAACTATGGCATCCAGTACCAAAATATTTGGATATTTTTGCAGTTTACGATATGAAAGACTTCCATCCTGGAGCCGTACCTGTTCACCACCTTTTAGAGAAGAAAGAAATTCGATAACAGAGGACTGAAAATTGGAGCGAATAGCCAAAACGTGTTAGGATCGCAGAATGCGTAGTAAGTCAGACTACCCTTCATAAACGCTCTTTGAGAACACAAAGAACTTCAAGGGCTTAAGGGTTAATCATCTTTGAAGGGCACAGGTAGTGGCCGTGGGCACAGACAAATATATAAGGAGGGTAGAGGTTGGAAGAGGTACATTGCCCTTATCCTTGTAGGCCTACTTAGGTACGTATCCCTACTTCGTCATGAAAGTCTGTAGTAGTTGTTTCTAAAGTACTTTTTTTCATATAATGCAATGCTAATATGAAAGTAGTTGTTTCTAAGGGGGTTTTCCTTCCAGTCTGTATCTAAATGTAACTTCTATGCACGATCTACACATATCTGTAAAGAGTTGATTATGAGCTCAAGTAATTACTCTCTTCTTTCCTTCGGAAGTTTCCAACATTTTTGTATTAAGATGTAAGAGTAAAAAGTAAAAAAAAAGTTTTTTCTACATATTTATCACTCGCTAATCTTGCAAAAACTTCTGTTTGAATAATCATTGCATAATTAGGCATGAAAATGAAAAAAAATCCGCTCTCTCAAAGTTGGTTTATGAAAAATTATAGCTTACTAAACTTCGAAAAATCCAGAGACTCTGTGTGTCACAGTTTTTGAAGTAAAACTTCTTTACGCGCCCCATGGGGGAGTTTTCTCTAGATATCTTCCTAAATTTCATTTGAAAACTTACGCATCTTATTTCTCATACCATCTCTTACGATCAACCATGGTAATTACTGTTGTATCCGATAATGAAAATAATAAATAAAAATGAGAATTCTCTTCAAAAATGTTAATTTATCAATGGAAACCCATGATAAATTAAAATATTTATAGAAAATTAGGGTGTTTCACATATAAGTAACACGGGAAAAAATGTTTTCGGTTTCAATTCGAGTTTTTGGTATTGATTTTATTTTAGAAAGAATAAGTGTACGGTATTTGTAATTAATTGAACTTGCTACAAAAAAGTTGTTATGAGCAAACGTTCTCCAATCTACAGTTTTTGAATTGTATAGCTGGAAAGGTGAATGTTAATTGAAACAAAATTTTCTTGAAATTGGAAATTTTCAATCTTACAGTAGATATAAATCACAATAAACGTTGTGAAGTTATACATTTGTTATTTATAGTATACTATACTTTATATTTAGTGAATAAATACAGTGGATTTCTTTAATGTCCCCCCCTTTTATTTTTCAATGGGTCATCCCAAAAATTGAAATTTGGGATAATGAAATTAATGCATGAATACTCTATTTTGAAGAGAAATTGACAGATCAAACTTTCAAGATGACGACTGGGCGTCATCTGGGAAAAAAAAATAAATAGAAAGGGGGGGTTTTATGACACATCTTTTTGAAGCTCCTGACAAATGCTTCACAACCCTAGAATACAGGGCTTTTCATGATGAGCGTTAATTAGCCGTTTCTGGCAAACTATTCAACGAATCAACCTGAAAATTCCACAGTATGCATATGTCAATATGATCTCATGAAATATGAGTGGAACTCAATTTTTTCAAATGGAACACCCTGTATATTTCAACATTTTTGAGCTCTACATCCAATTTCAGATTAACTTTGTTCAGATAATACTATTTCTATTTTGAACCGTTTTCGAGATAAACTGTTTCAAACGGAAACTGACGTGGTTTTCTTGCTCGTGTTTTTGAATTCATCACTTATTTTGGATATTCAAGATTTTTTTATACTTAGTAATATTTCTTTTTGATTCAGTTTTTTGAATGTCTCAGATCAGTCAATTCGAAATTGGTATGTACATACCTTAGAAAAAGTTACAATTAGTAGGTATACATTGAGGTATTGGAAAAATTGCAGCCTCGGTATTGTGGGATGTGAGAGGTATTATATTGATCGACTACTTTGAGAAGGAAAATACTATCAACAGTAAATATTATATAGCGTTATTGGAGCGTTTTAAGACCGAAATTCCTAAGAAACGACCGCACATGGCAAAGAAAACATTTTTGTTTTATCAAGACCTCGCACCGTGTCACAAGTCAATCAAAACAATGGTTCGATTCCCGCTTCGACCAGATATAGCTCGCACAAGTTTCTCAACTTCTGAGAGTTGTCGTTTGTATGGAGGCAGCAGCTGATTAACGAAAAAAACAGATTTTAAACAGAACAGAACATAAACCGAGCCCTAATTTGAGGCAAAAGATAAATCGTTCTACAAAAGTGGTATTGACATGTTAAAACGCCGCTGACATGATTGTGTGGCCTCTGATGAGGATTATGTTGATAAATGGAGCTAATTTTGAGAAAAACGACTAAGAATTTTTTTTCTCAGGCCCGAGAAATTTCAGCCCATTCATATTATCGTGTTTCTCCAAAAAAACATCAATCGATTTTTTTATCGTCAACAATGTTTTGCTGTTGGTTAAAGGCTTTACTTACTTATCAAAAATATTGTAAACATTTGAATATTTATGTTTTTCAATATGTTAAAAACTATTGAACGGCACTGGTAATGGTAAAGAACGGTATATAATCCTTCAGACATCTAGACTACTCTATATGCAGATTAGCGCTGTTAACATGTAAACAGACCAAATCTCCTCTTAACAGGTAATGAAACTGTGATTCGAAATCATTAAAACGAGTTTGGAATTTGAGAATTCAAATGGCGGTACGACAGATCTTGTTGGCCTTTTAGGGATTTACTAATTAGTGACTGAGATAACTCAATAATATTGGTGTTAGCTAGGAACTATTTTAGAAAAGCAACTCATTGAATGAAATAAAATCAAAGGAAGTAGACAAAATAAATTTGAAGTCACCTTCATACATTATACTTATCGAAGAATTCGTGGGATGAACGACCCAAATACACTCTAGTAAATCCAAATAATATGTCAACCTTACAATGAATATTCTTCATTGATCAGTTCTCAATTTTCAATGTTATTTCTGTTTACCAACCAAATATATTTTTGAAATCATGTTCTAAATATATTATTTTTCAGCCTCATTTTATTCTTACTTAATTTCATTATCCCCCATAATTTTTTGCATTACAGATTCGAAAAGAATATTTCCGTTGTTAGCTCCAATCTCTTTGAAATCATTCAATAACACTTTTCTACAGCTCTGAGAAAAGGACACATAATATTCTGAATCCATTTTCCGAAATGTGAGTCGTATGCCTTTTTCTTTGATATTATCTTTATGAATCTATTCGAAAACGAATGAACTTGGATTACTCAGCTGATTCATCGTTTTCATTCAAAAAAAAATTCCTCTAAAGTTTTCAGTATTTTCCTGACTTATCCGAAACAAAAGTTTTTCATTCACTTTGTTTTCTAATAACTAACATGATTTCTAAAAGTATGTATAGCACAATGGAAAAGATCACAATCTATAGATACATACGATCATAAAATTATAACTGTAAAGCCCTCCACTTTGGCGGTTTGGGCAAACTTTCATAAACCAAACCTAACTTTCTGTCTGCGATATGAACTGACAAGTACCACTCTAACCTTCAATTGTACCTTTAAATAACAGATATTTATACTCATATATCTACAATATGTAAACTTTAAAAGGACACAAGGACAAAATTTATCCTTGTGTTAATTTCAGTGCCTAACAAAAAAGTTCTTATTTTACTGTTTATGGCTGGACCACACCAAACTTTTACTTAATTTTAATATGATATATAAGTACTTCCACTGATTCACATTGGAAGTGAAAGTTAGGTGTATGATGAATTAGATATATTAAATGCAAAAAGTACTTCAAAAGTTCACTTTTGATTCAAATGAATGAAAGATTTGAAAAGCAGGGACATAGCGGTTGCAGCGATACCGGCCAGGGGGCCAACGGCATGTGCCTAATATGAATAGCGCGTCGAAGCCGCCCTACTCTCTGTAGCACTATGATTAGCAGTGATCGCACGAGTTTATATGTATATTCAGAATCAGCATTGCACCCGTGCGGAGCCGGGGCGGCTAGTTTATGACAGATACCAGTCTCGTTACTGGAAACCATACTTCACTGGATGACTATCCTGACTAGCTTTCTATTTAATTGAAATCTTTTTTATATAAATAGTGTAATTGGAAAAGATTATCTTAGAAGTGGTTCTTTTTTGCCAAATAACAGACTAGTTCTCTATTTAACCCTCATTATACGAAGAAAAAAAATTGCAAATGTCAATGAAAAGTATTTACAGAGGTGTGTAGATCATCCACAGTTGTCTTTTTCAAATACTATATACCTGCAAAGAAATCCATTCGTAACCTGTTCTCTCAAATATCAACATTAAATTACATATGAATCACTTTTCGACTCACATTAGTTTCTGCGAAGTTCACCTGTGAAGAGAACTTTTTTTCGTAAGTGAAATTACATTGTGTAGTGTTCCTTCATATAAATGATCTCAGAACCAACTTTACATTCGGTAATCTCCCTTTTACTGCTTGAATTTGCTATAATATTTATAAGTAATGCAAAATAATTTTCATTATTTTGAAATATACTTTTCAAATCTAAATCAAATGTCCATGTTAAAATCGCCTTTTTTCATTCAAAATATTTTTATCAACTGCATATCAGTACTTCCCACGGCGTCAAGCTTGCCTCACATAGAAATCGTTTCCCTTTTCACCTAAATCCATGACAATGTTACAATAGGTCCTTAAATTATCCCTTTTTTGGCAGGACTATGTCAACAAGTCAACGAATGTTCATCTCAATACCATTAAGGTAAAGTAAAAGCACTGAAGATAAAAATAACGTCCAGTCTGCTTTGGTGGAATGTGTGTACTTCATTAGTATTCGGTTTATGATAGTTGTTTAATGTTATTGATCAGACCGTTTGTTAGGTATCATTGTTTTAGTTCTCTCACAATTCCTGAATTTCTCTAATCTTCAAAAACCTGTCATACACATATTTACAGAATATTTTTTGAAATGTCAGTTCTGAAAGTTTATTAAATTAGTGAGATAATACAGATTTGAGTTTCACCAATCTGAAGAAATAAATACCCAAAAACATTTTTGGAGCAAATATATGAACCAATCCCCCAAATAATTGAAATGAAGCAAAATTAAACCCAAACCTTTATATTTCAATAATTCAGTGAAAACAAGGAATTTCTAAATAAATTAACAACCATTAATATCTTATAACTATCTACACTGTAGGGTGTGGTGAACATCTGTCGAAAAACAACTACTTCCCCGGCTAAAGCTACGCTGGATATTGACTTATATACGACATACATTAATGCAAGATTTCTCGCAGTGGCTGGCCTCGCAGATATTTCTCGTTCGTTCAGCAGCAGAACCATGCTGAAATCATTCAAGTAGATCACCTGCAGACCGCGGTTTCGAGGTTTCACCTATCGTCAGTACAGAAAAGATCTTACGCAGACAGCGTAGGGACTCGATTAATTTCAACACGGCTCCGCTACATATGTGAAATCTTCGTCAGAGAGATTGATTGTTAACTAGTAACAACTCCATCTCGTGAACAAAGCCCCAAGCGGGAAAGAAACATCCCATATATCACAACTCTAACAAAAATCAAAAGTGAAAACTATCGAAATAATAACCTCTCCCAACTACATAGACAGTAGGGTGTGGTAAACTTCTTCCCCGGCTAAAGCCACGCTGGATTTCAAATTATATCCAGCAACATTGGCTGATTCCTTTCATAGTAATACTGAATAAGTTTTCGTTAAGAAATGTAAATTCATCAATGAAATTTTGCGGTCTTGTGGTATTACTTTCGATACAACTGAAAACAACAAAAACATTGAAAATTGATTCATGAAATTTGTGAACATTTTAAAGAAATATGTAGTTTAGTTTTTACATTCTACGTCTCACCTTTTCTATAAGCCTATTTGGTTCAGCTTTGTGAGTAAGATTTTGTTCACCTGGCAGAAATTTCGATGACGGCATAAATAATTTCATTTAATATATTTTGAAGTGTAGGTACCTGGATAATCCTGGAATGCCCAATTATACAACTTCAGGTATTTGGAGAAACAAGAAAAAACTCGTCTTTTCAGAAGCATTATCAACTCTGATTTTTCAGAAAGGTTCAACTCAAGTTCAATTTGTTATTCAAAAATACGTTCGCTTCTTTACTCCTGTTCATTTGTTGGCACTCTTATGGCCGCCGCCTACGTTAAAAATGTTTTCCTTCCATTCTTGATATTGTATGGCACGCCTCACATGTTTACTTTATTGATGTTTGTTCTTTATTAAAAGCGAATCAATATTTATTCGCGTTGAACAGCAAGTGCTTGATGTGTTATTTTGAAGAAGTGAAGAAGCCCACGGAATCGACTACTAATGATTGTAATTGATGATGATGTTTCACTCATTTCGAATTACTACTAGAAGTACTCGCCATGTTGTGCTATGAGTAAAAGCAGATTATATATTAATAATTCGTGAACTGATCTATCAGTCAGACATATTGAGTTATGCATACCTTTCAATAACAATTTCTCTTTTCACGATACAATGAACATACATAAGGTTTCGTAATATTTTTTCAGATGTTTCCCTTCCATTTCTTATCTCCTCAATTGATCTGCAGGGGTCAGAGTAGGATTTTGAGATTGTACATATGTTTTGGCTCGTCCTTTGACGATATTATTAAATATCTGCATCAAAACTAGTACCATCCCAGTTCTATGGAAATTGTCTAGAGTTCAGCCAATTTATAAAAAAGGGGACAAATTTGATGTCGGTAATTATAGACCCATATCTATAATATGCAACTTCGCCAAAGGAATCCTCATCTATAGCAGGTTATATCTCATGTGAGCAATCAAATTACACCACTTACACATGGTTTCATGAAAGGTCGCTCGACAATCACCAACCTTTTCAATGTTACCCAATATATCCCTGAAACCATCGTTAGGAGATCTCAAATTGATGTCGAATATACGGACTTCTCTAAGGCGTTTGACAGACTTGATCACAGATTACTGTTATCGAAATTGTACAGGTACGGCTCTTCTCTGACCCTGATCCAACTTTTTATATCATACTTCACTGACAGGCATCAGTATGTTATATTCAATGGCTTCAAGTCCGTGGAATATGCATCTACCTCGTGTGTTACACAAAGAAGCAACCTAGGTCCACTTCTCTTCAACGCCTTCATAAACGACATACTCAAGGTCATTGATTTTAACCGTTTGATATACGCAGGTGACCTGAAATTATATTGTGAGATAAATGGCATC
The DNA here is from genome assembly GCA_015342085.1 of Leptinotarsa defecta. Lineage (NCBI taxonomy): Eukaryota > Metazoa > Arthropoda > Insecta > Coleoptera > Chrysomelidae > Leptinotarsa > Leptinotarsa defecta. The sequence goes on from WOGO01007753.1 coordinate 7,941, forward strand.
GAGGACTGTCTTCAACTCTCCCTCTATCTGAAACGTATTGAGCAATGGTGTTTTCGCAAGAATCTTCCTTAAAACGCGAGTAAATGTAATGTAATGAAGTATTTTCATATCAATATTTAATAAACGATATTTCACTTCAACGGCCTCTTGCATTCACCGATCTAGGTGTTACCTTCGACAGAAAATTTTTCTTCGTACCACACATTCAAGCCGTTTTGTCTGCTGCAAAAAAAATTTATGGATTCATTGTACGAATCTTCAGAGCTTTCGCAGATCCATTTACATCGAAAGCCTTATACTATACTTTCGTCATATCAAAATTAGAATATGCATCCATAATCTGGAATCCATCTCATCAGTTGTATACAGAGGAAGTTGAATCAGTTGATCGTTTCCTAAAACTCCTCTCCTATAGATCAGACGATATCTATCCACCAATTGGATTTCGCCATGATCCAGTTTTAGCCAGACATGCTATGAATATCTTGAGTTGGCGTCATGATTGTGACTCCAAAATTTTTCTTTTTAAACTGATTAATAAATTGATTATTGACCCAAATATTGTGAAAAACTGAATTTCAATGTACCTAGGCCACCCTCTAGAGTGGTTAATCCTTTCTATCTGCCAACACCACGTACAAATATTCTGAAACGTTCACCTCCGCATAACATGTGTATCGAATGCAATTTTGCAAGTTGTCAGCTCGACATTTTTTACTGTTCCATCTCTGATATTAGGTCTTTTTACTTCAGCTAAGTCTATATGTATTGTTTTTATCTTATAACTTATTGTAATTGTATTCTATTGTGATTTGACTTATATCCCTGTTTGTAGTCAGGTGTGACCTGTAAAACAGTGTATAAATGAATAAATGATTAATTATATATAAATAATCAACTTTTCCTTTTCACTAACCAATTTGTCAAGATATCAGTACTACACCCTCACTCTCACAATCAGTTGAATGTATTCACTCTTTTCTGTTCGGAAATTCCGGTATATTTTTCATTTTTAAGGTATCATACACCCTCATTCTCTTAAAATCAGTTCGATATATTCACGATATTCTGTCTTAAAATTCCGTTGTTTTATATAGTATTCGCTGAAATATTTTTTATTTTCAATCCTCCATATGTACCAAATGTGATATTTGTTTTAAACTTGTTGACAATTTTCTTTGGTGTATGTTACAAGCTCTTACTTCTATTATTCGAAAAAATCTTGACAGATTTAAACTCTATGGAATAAAAAATATGATGAAAATGAATTACTCAATTGAAATTGGTGAAAGGTCAAAAATATACAAACAACAAGCAAATATTAAAAATCAAATGAAATAATTAAATTGAGTGTTGACAAATAAAAAAAAATGAAAATAAAAAACATTACAATACATTCCAACCTCAGTTACTTTGAATGAAATTCATGAAATATACAAAAACGTTATCGACAATTCATCAAATTCAGGTACAGGTATTATCACATCAGACTACCTGAATCCATATAAATACGCTTTACGTAATTTACTTAAGTCATATCCAGGTAATAGAACACCAAACTACCTGAAGAGTCAACATAAATACGTATTTGAATTTAGACAAAAGTAATTTCTTTATCCTATATACAACATAAGGACTGTTAATTGAACAGTGCTGCAAATCATGCAGCACGTTTTCAATCAATTGAAGGTAAACAACCGTGAACTTTTTGAAAAGTACATATTATGACCTATTGGAGACCCATTGAAATGATCGCATGCAAATGGTTCGTATAGATGGTGAATTGTGTAATATTTCCAAAGTGACAAAGTTCCACAAGGAGCAGCATTGGGACTCTTTACCATCTATATAGATGATTTACTTAATATAGACACTGAAGACAAAATTTTAAGCTCGGCAAACCAACATGAGAACAACTGAGAACGTCAACAGAACAGAGATGGTTGAAGCACATTGAATTGACTTCCAATTTTGAAGATATACTCACCTTTTGTGTCGTACATCACTGAATCACCAAATATGGGACAGCTCAAATTCAAGAATGTGATTATCAGGTACCTGAAACTTACTCTATGAACCATCTGGTAATAACATTGGATAGACACTAACGTTTTGATAGTCATATCAGAACCATGATTGGATCAATCGAGGGTCTCTTCACAAATTCAAATATCTGAGAAATTATTTAGATGCAAACCTTGCCTTTTTCAGTTATTGAGTCGCAGCTTGCATATGAAATAATAGATTGGAAAGGAGTGAATTATTGATGAATTTGAATTTAATACTACAACTATACACTTTGAAAATAATACCAACTACTCCACTGATAGTGTTTATGAGGCATATTTAACAGGATAAAAACATCCAATTACTCTTCCGATACAAAAAGCAAACAAACTTTTGAATGCCACCTCGTTGCAAAAAAACAATTGGACAAAGAAATGACTTGTCTTGATACGCGACTTTTTCAAGAGATTTTTCGAAATTATTCTATATTTTTGAAAATTGTATTACTTTCTCACTATTTTTGTAAGTCGTTGAAATACTCCTAGTAATTAATGATTCTTGTATCACTAAAAAGCAGTAAATTTTTTATTTCCACTTCTGTGATTTATTTTTTTATTAGCTTTTTGTCACTATTTCTACATCAATTTTTTTAAATGTTTTGCAATAGGATTAGGCAGATGAACCTGATTATTTATCATCATTATTGAACCATATAATGTTTTTCCACTTGAGAATTATAGGCTGCAAAGCTTAGGTGCCTAGGGAGCGAACCGCCAAAAGAACCAAATAACTGAGGTTTCAGCGGTGTAATCCTGCTAGTTTTGTAAACAAGTTGAAAGATTCTGGATTGGAAAGATGTGTTGATTTGACGAAGAAGGATATGTACCCATCAGTTACTTTGAGATACAAACTGAAAGAAAAAGTCCTACACTTTCACCAGAACATTGAATACATGAAAAGTGAGCTTCTAATCAACGGTTTTATTTATTTATTTATTTCATACACTATTCTATAGGATGAACCCAATTACAGAA